>APFE030088968.1:18739-50234 GCA_000404065.3 Pinus taeda
ATCCACGCACATGGGACGAGAGCCTCCCCTATGTTCAGCACAGCTACAACCGAGCTCTTCACAGCTCCACTAGCCATAGCCCTTTTCAGGTGGGTTTGGGATTCCAGCACTATGCCCCATTGATGTGGCCATGCCACTTGCAGCTACTCACATGAATTTAGCTCATGTCCAGTCCGAAACAGATAAGGCCACCAGCTTCATTGTGCGCATCCAACATATTCGCCAGCAGGTCCATGACATTCTTCAGAAATCAAATGCCAAGTACAAGCAGTGACATGATCAACATTGGGTGCCACACAAGTTTCAGGTGGGCGACAAAGTCTGGTTGCATTTGCAAAAGGAACGCTTTACTGGAGCCTATCGGAAATTAAGACCACTCCGATATGGTCCTTACACCATTACTAAGGCTATGGAAGACAATGCATTTGAGCTCAGCATTCCCCCATTCCTTGGCCTGCACCCAGTGTTCAATGTGGACCGCCTTCGGCCATACTTTCCACCATTACTAGACACATCCGACATTGCAAAACAGCTCCAACCCACAGAATTAAATCCAGATTGCATGGAACAAGCTGCAACTGATCGGATCATGGACACACAGATCAAGAACACTCGCCAACAGAATATCCAACTGTATCGAGTTGTCAAAGCAGGCCAACTCCTTCAGCAGGGCAAGTGGTTCACCAGGGAACAGGTTCAGCAGAAGTTTCCTCATCTCATGGAGGAGCTCAACGCAATGGGGACCATTGCTTCCTAAGGGGGGAGGAATGATCCAGGTGGATATTGGTGGCCACCTGCCAAGTCCACCTGGACCCCCACCATTGTCTTTCTCAGCATTTTCAGTTTCCTTAATTGTAGCACAACTTACTATTTTTAGCAGTTTTTCGGGTCCTGAACTTCCGGAGCCGTTTTGAGGCCCTAAACGATGTTTTTTGGGGAATCCAGGGGCAACATGGTCCATGCAATGGACCAATGTTGCCCATTCCAACAATGGTAGTTCTCGGATAGATCTTTCTAATGAGCTATCGTACGCGTCAAACGGAGATCATATGCTAAAGTTACGACCCCGGGAAGTTGATGTACCAACTTACCCCCAAACGGGGCCCACAGTTTGGCGTTTCATCTCCTAGGGTTAGGTTTTGGAATGTGAATGGTTTTTCATTGTTTCTCAACAATAAATAGGCCTTCGAGCCTCATTGTAACACAGTTCAGAGGCATGTAGCCATCACATCTCTTCTCAGAGATAAGCTACCATCGCCCTAGCTAGTTTATTTCCATTTCTGATTGTAAGCATATTCTAGTATTTTCCATTAATGAAATGAAGTATTATTTCTGCTGCATATTTGTGTATATGGTTATCTCTGTAATTTGTTGCGTTCCTATTTAAATCCGGATCACACCACTTATGAATGTGATAAAAAATGTGAGTGGAATCACTTTATTTGAAATTTATTAAAAGATCAATTCCAGTCTCATATCGAATGGGTAATTGGAAATGTGTTAGGAATGTGGCCACTAAGGCACTAAAATTATCCAATGAAGCTTGCGGTAGTTCAATATACCATTTTTCTATCGTACCAATAAGTGTGTGTTAAAAAATTCAACAAAAAAAAAATCATCATTGAGGGAGTTCAAAGAACACCATAAATGATAAGTCATAATGTGTGTAGATGAGTCTTCTCCAAGATTTCCATTGAATTCATGGATCTCATTAGGCAATTTCATGGGAATAACTAAAAGTAATTAACACCGCCTTTGAAAAAACTTCTGGGGTTTGCCTTTTCCGTAGTCCTCTACCTCTCTCACAGAACTAAAAGAAAACAAAGCTCCAACTTATAATTTCTTGGGTCCAAAATCTGGATTAACCCGCGTATACTTTTACCACATGACTATTGTTGGATCATGACCTCCATAATGGATGGTTACGATCATCTAGAATTCAATGGAATTAAGCCACAGTTGAATTTCTCATCGGGTCCAAAAATTTTATTAACCACTGTTCACTTTCCCATTCGATTTTTGTTAGATCTTGCTCCTCTAATTAGACAAACCTAATCAATTGCACTATTAACCCAATCTGATAAAATATTGCATCCAGTTCTGGGTTAAACCTTTACACTGATTTGCATGCGACTACCGTAGATCTAATGGTTCTATTGATCAGATAGCTCTAGCCTTCCTTTCTAGGTTCTCTCAGCTTTTAACGGGTTTTCCTCTGTTCTGGCAAGTATTTTCCTTTCGCCAAGTATTTTTCTTCCACCGAGTTTAGGCTGTGTTAAACTATTTTTCTTTTAAACATATCCCGATCATCCCAATACATGGATAAATATTTAATCGTGATAACACAAATTTATATTATCAACATTGAATTCTAAAGGCCAAACTAGAAATTAACAATACACAAAGATATTTCGAAGGAATCCAAACCTCCAGGGTTTAACCTTTCATGCATAAAATACACAAAGATACAAAGATGTTTCAATTCTTTTATAGTATAATTCTCTGTAACCAAATCCATCCAAAATACTCTTACAATAGTTCAAAACTTACATAAATACTTTACATCCAACAATCAGATCCTCAATCAATGGATCGAATCTATATTAAACTGCTTGATATTCTCCTCAAGAATCTCAACTAAGTTTGAACTACTTGGATTAACTACAAAATCATTCAAATACCCATATTCTAGCTCAATTCCTCTCTAGAAAACTCTGTAAATTGACATCTAAAGGATCCCACTCCTTGGCTTGTAATTTTTTTTTGGATTTTTGGAATAAAATGAAACCTTTTGTCTTTAAGCCTCATGCTCCTACATCAGACTCCTAAGGACAAAATTCTTCATGGGCTCCTATCCATGAGCTTTTCTTTTCTATAGAATGGCCCAACTTTTGTAGCATGTTTTCTGTCACCCAGGTAGCAACACAAATTGGTCTTTCCACTTGACCAAGTACTGAAAATACTCCTTTCCCCTTGTTTGCTTAAACACTCTTTTATCCAATATCTTCTCTGGTTGCAATGCCTTCGCTATAGGTAATTGTTTTACCCAATCCACCTCTTGTTCTTCATTGTCTTCTGTTGTGTGATTTTCCTATTCCTTTTCATACCTGTATAAGTCATCCACATTGAAAATTGGAGATATTACAATACCAAGGGGTAATTCAATTTCATATGCATTTGCAGAAAATTTCCTTAAAACTCTGCATGGTCCAATCTTATTGAATTTTAATTTGTTATACTCCCTTTTTGGAAATATTTCCTTAGGTGTGCCAAAACAAAATCTCCAACCTCAAAATTTACTTCTCTCTTCTTCAAATCTGCTCTATTCTTGTACTTTGTGTTGTTGTCTTGTAGCTGTTGTTTTACCTATTGTTGCATGGAATCACCCCAAGGCATGTTTTGGGGCTTAAAACCCAAATCTTGATCGAATATTCTTGTAAAAGATCCGCAAATTGTGTGCATGGGGTGTGAAATTATGATAGAGTCACAGGGTTGTCCACCCTAGTTTTTGTATGTAATGTCAGCTGGATAGACCTACCCATGGTCCACGAACCATTGGATTTTATAAATAGAGTGAGGCTCTAAGTGTATAAGAGAATGAATAGAAGATAGAATAGAGAAAGAGGAGAAGTCTAAATGATTGAGTCGAAGTGTAAAGAATGTCTGTAGATCATAGAGTAGGAGAAGACTCTACAGCTGAGTGCGTAGAGGCCTAGTAGTCTGTAGCTAAGTGTGCAGGACATGTCAAGTTTGTAACCATTGGGAGAATCAATAAAGAGAATTTTTACTATATTTTTGTGTATATTTTCGTGGTTTACTGCATTATTGGATATCATTTGCAAGTATATTGTTTATTTACTACGTGAACCTGTATGAACATCTTGTATAGCTAATTATAACTTAAGACATTCACGTAGGTGAAGGTAATTAACTAGTACTGGTGAATAAGTAAGATCTCGGGTAATATCGCATAGCGCGGCGCGAGAGCTCCACAGCTCCTAGTTAAGGCTACGCGAAGGTAGTGTATCAGGCCACGCGGAATGGGAAAGTATGCGAAGCAACCTATGCATAGGAACAAATAGTGGACCATTCGAACCTCTCAGACATCTCGAGGGTGCGGAACCCTGGTTCTAGCACCCTCTCATACTACTTAGGGTGAGACCTTAGTCCATGCTCCACGAATTGTTGCAAAAAAGGGCTACTAGTAGATGGATTTGTTTGGCTACTTAACTCTAAACCTGGGTCAGGCCCCAAAAAGCCAACACATGTTCATTAACTACTTGAATCTCTGAAGAAAAATCTTCTCCTAG
This sequence comes from Pinus taeda, assembly GCA_000404065.3. Classification (NCBI taxonomy): domain Eukaryota; kingdom Viridiplantae; phylum Streptophyta; class Pinopsida; order Pinales; family Pinaceae; genus Pinus; species Pinus taeda. Next base: position 23,050 of record APFE030088968.1, read on the forward strand.
AGTACTCATCATTTTAGCCTTACCCAAATCTCTCAATTTAGACACTCCTCTTGGGTGCAATTCATAAATGATATGGAATGGACTCTGCCCTGTACTCCTATTAGCAGAATAGTTATAAGAACATTTTTCCTATTCTAACACTTGATCCCACTATTTTGGATATTCACATGCAAGGCTTCTTGGAAGATTACCCAAGCCTCTGTTCACAACTTCAGTCTGCCCATGAATTTGAGGATGATAAGCATAACTAAAACTCAATTTAGTACCAAGATTTTGCCACAAGTCCTCCAGAAATTACCAACAAATTTGGTATCTCTATCTGAAACAATGCTCTTAGGTAACCCATGCAACCTTACAATTTCATTAAAAAACAAGTTAGCAACGTGACCAGCATCACTCGTTTTATAATTTTGATAGACTTTACAATTCTTCACATACTTTTCTACTTCAGCTCTCATCTTCAGCCAGAAATAAAACTAGTTCAACTACTTATAAGTCTTGTCTACACCAAAATGTCCTCCAAGTCCCCCACTATGTTTTTCCTTGATTAAATTTTCTCTCATAAAACCATTTGATATGCACAACTGATTTATTCTAAACAACAGTCCCTCTTGCAGGAAATAATCTAGCCACTTGCTTCTGTCTAACAAAACAAGGTTTCTACAAGCTTCAAATGCCTCTTTAAAATCTAGATCTTTCTCATATAATTCCTTAAGAAAATCAAAACCCAACACTTGAATTTGACTCGCTTGCACTAAAATGCTTTTTCTACTTAAGGCATCTGCCACTTTGATTAATTGACCAGTGATATGTTTTAACACAAAATTAAAACTTTGAAGGTATTCTACCCATTTTGCATGCTTCTGGTTAAGCTTTGGTTGTTGCATAATGTATTGTAATGCATGGTTATCTGAATACAATATTAACTCCTTAGAAATCAAGTAATGTCTCCACTTCTTCAAAGACTGCACCACTACATAAAACTCCTTGTCATAATAAGAATATTTCTTCTTTGACTCATTCCGTTTCTCACTGAAATAAGCTACATGTTTTTCCTCCGGATGTAAAATAGCTCCAATGGCTTCTTCACTGGCATCACACTTCACTTGAAAAGGTTTATTAAAATCAGGCAAAATCAAAACGGGTTTCACAGTAATCTTTCTCTTCAACAATTGGAAGTTCCTTTCTACTTCAACAATCCATTTAAATGGTTTTTTGTCCTTCTTTATAGTGTCAATAATAGAAGCATTGATCTTACTAAAATTCCTTATGAATTTCCTATAAAAACTAGCAAGACCGTGAAAATTTCTTACCTCAAAGACACTTTTTGGTGAAGGCCACTCCATGATTGCCTTGATGTTCTCTGCATCCATCTTTAACCCCCTGGTGGAAACAACAAAACAAAAATAAACCAGTTCCTCCTTCATGAATGAAAATTTCTTCAAATTTAATAGTAACTTTTCTTATTGTAACCTCTATAAGACATAATTCATATGTCTCACATGTTCCTCTTTTCATCTGTTGTAAACTAATATATCATCCAGATATACTATTACAAATTTACCTATACATTCTTTCAAAACTTCATTCATGAGTCTCATAAGTTTACTGGGCATTTGAAAACCCAATAGGCATTACCATCCATTCATACAATCCTTCATTTGTCTTAAAAATAGTTTTCCACTCATCCCCTTCTCTAATTCTGATTTGATGGTAACCACTTTTTAAATCTAACTTTGTAAAATATCTTGCTCCACTCAAACAATCCATAAAATCTTCTATTCTAGGAAAAGGAAATCTGTACCTGATTGCTATCATATTGATTGCTCTTGCATCAGTGCACATTCTCTAGCCTCCATCTTTCTTGGCACTACTCAAGGACTCAAACTCTCTCTGATCAGTCCCTTTTCTAACATTTCATGAACTTGTTTCCTGATTTCTTCATTTTATGTGGGAGTCATCGTGTAAGCTACTTTATTATGTAGATTTTCTCCTGGAATCAAATCGATATGATGGCTGATTTTTCTAATGGATGGTAACTCATCAGGCAAATCATCTAAAATGATATCATAATAACTATCCAACATCTCTTGAATTTCAATTGGTAAATCAAAAACTTTTGTGGAAGTAATTATTACCTTCAGTTTCCAAACCAATGCAAAACTTACCTCGTCTTCTTCCATCTCCTGCAAGTACTCTTTTCCACTCAACAATAAGGTATTTGGATTAGGTTTCCTCAATGCATCCTCTTCTTCCATAGGCATTAATGTATGATTGACACCATCTTTGCTAAATTTGTATGTGTTCTTGTTTCCATCATGCATAGCCCCTTTGTCATACTGCCAAGGTCTTCCCAGTAATATGTGACACACATCTATAGGCATTACATCACACAGAATTTTGTCTTTGTATTTGCCCAACAGCAACTCCACTTCACACTACTCATTCACTATCAAATGATACCCCTTTTGAAGCAATGAAACCTTGTAAGGTGTTGGGTGTTTCTTTTTCTTCGATTTCAATTTCTCAACCACTTATGTGGATATCAAATTATCTGTACTACCACTATCAATTATCATTTGACAACACTTCCTTTGAACCTTGCACACAGTCGTGAACAAGGTTTTTCTCTGCGCTGGTTCAATAATTTCCTTAGCTGGCTTTAGTAAAACTTTTTTAACTACCAAAGACTCTCCTTTCTCAGCTACATTTTCTTCTTCTATTACCTTTGTTGCTTCATATTTAGGCATAGAAACAATTACATTCCTCTTATTCATTTCTATCTTTTCTGGGCACTCTTAGGCTCTGTGTCCCAGCTTGTTACATCTATAACATCTGACTTCTATTCCTCTCCCTCTGCCTCCTCTTCCTTTAGAAAAACTCCCTCTGCCACTTGTATCACCTCTTGTGTGTGCATGTTAACTTGAGCTAGTGCTTTCTCCATCTCTAGGTGTTGTAGACCCTCCTCTACCACCTTGACTTCCCCTTCCTCGGAAAGTACCTCTATTCTAGCAGATTGCTTCCTCATGAGTTTTTCCTCGACCTTCAATACCATCTGATAAGCCTCTTCTATTGTTTTAGGAGACAGTACACTTATCTCATCTTGGATATCCATCTCGAGACTATTCACATATCTTGCAACCTTCTCATCTATATCTTGGATTTGTCTTGCTCTTATACTCACTTTGTAGAATTCCTTTGTGTATTCATTTACTGTCATAGACCTCTGTCTAAGATTATGCATCTGTCTAAATAATGTTTGCAGATAATCACTTGCTAAAAACTTACTTTTCATCTTTTCCACCATTCTATTCCAATTCTTAATTGGTTGTTTACCAAGTCTTCTTCTTTCTACCTGCACCCCATCCCACCAAAGTGTTGCATGTCCTTTTAGTTTTGTGATAGCAAACTTCACCTTCTTCCCTTCTTCTATTTCTTCATAGTTAAAGAATTTCTCCATGTCATTAATCCATTCTATCAATTCCTCAAGGCTTAAGCTTCCTATATAGATTGAAACTTCAAGTTGGGCTTACATGTGGATCTCAATACTTACTTGAAGAATCTCATTTCAAGAGTTACATCTACAGGTTCCTTATCTTCTGCAACTCCAACATCAGGTTCACTAACATCTCCAACATCTGCATCTCTTCCCATTTCCATTGCTTCCAACCTAGCTTGCATCTGTTGCATAGCTTCCAACACTTCAACATTTTCAACTAGTATTCCTCTTCTTCGGCCACCACCTCTTCCTCCAACTCCAATATCCATGTTGGATTTCTTTTTCTAATCCTTGAGATCTTGTTCAGTGTCAGTAGGTTGCTTTGATACCAAAAATGGTGGTCTGGTTGCAAGTGTAAGGGATAATCATTCAAGTCCTCTAACAATTTCCACAAGTGAAAGTGGAAGTTCTTCTTCAATTTCCCTTGGAGTTTCAGTCATCCGCCTCCAAACATAGATATTCTACTAAAATGGTCGAATTGCTAATATTACCCGGAAAATAATAGAACTTCACTTACTAGGAACAAAAATTAATTAACATTTCCATTGAAAAAAAACTTCTCAGGTCCGCCTTTTCTGCAGTCCTCTACCTCTCTTACGAAACTAAAAGAAAACAAAGCTCCAAATTATAATTTCTCAGGTCCGAAATCTAGATTAACCCATCTATAATTTTACCACGTGACTACAATTGGATCACAGCCTCCACAACAAGCGATTACGATTGTCCAGACTTCAATGGAATTAAGCCATAGTTGAATTGCTCATTGGGTCTGAAAATTTTATTAACCACCATTCACTTTTCCACGCGATATCTGGTTGATCTCGCTCCTCTAATCGGACGGCCCTAATCAACTGCACTATTAACCCAGTTGGATAAAATATCACGTCCGGTTCTGGGTTAAACCTCGATATTGATTTTGATTTGACTACCGTAGATCTAATGGTTCTGTCAATCAAATGGCTCTAGGCTTCCTTCTTAGGTTCTCTCAGCGTTTTATGTGTTTTCCTCTGTTATGCTAAGTATTTTCCTTTTGCCAAGTATTTGCCTTCCACCGAGTTTAGGCTGTGTTAAAATATTTTTCTTTTAAACATATCTTGATTGTCCCAATACACAAAAATAAATATTTAATCATGATAACACAAAGTTATATTATCAACATTGAATTCTAAAGGCAAAACTGGAAATTAACAATACACAGAGATATTTCGAAGGAATCCAAACCTCCGAGATTTAACCTTTCATGCATAAAATACATAGAGATATAGAGATGTTTCAATTCTTTTACAGTCTAATTCTCCATAACCAAGTCCAGCCAAAATCCTCTTACAATAGTTCAAAACTTACATAAATACTTTACATCCAACAATCTGAACCTCAATCAATGGATCAAATGTATCTTATCCTAGACAAATACCTAAACTTCTTGATATTCTCCTCGAGAATCTCAACTAAGTCTGAACTACTTGGATTAACTGCAAAATAATTCAAATACCTATATTCTAATTGAATTCCTATCTAGAAAACTATGTAAATTGGCAGCTAAAGGATCCCACTACTTTGCTTGTAAACCTTTTTAGGATTTTTGGAATAAAATGAAGCCTTTTATCTTTAAGCCTCATGCTCCTGCATCACAAAACTTCATGAAACTTATAGAATTGATAAATAACAATGAAATAAGGCTACTATTGCAAACACTTGAACAAGGACCTGACCTAGTCCCTACTAGCCATGACAAGAATTTCGTCAAACATATCATAAACATGAAATCTATAGGTCATAACAACAAATATGAACATAAGGATGTCATACTTGTCTGAGAATCGTCAAGGAGGATTGATATCTCCTCCAAATAGCTACATTGTTATATATTAGTTCATTCATTCATTATTATTTCATCTACTAACCTGAACATGATGAGAACCACACATCAAGATTATCATAAAACATGCTCATAACCAGCAAATAACTAGAGATATATCAATGATGAAACAATTATTAAAGCCACATAATGACAAGCACATTTTCTCATGAAAGTACCAAAGGTAAAGGAGCTCTTATTAACATATGCAAATCCAACCAAGTTAGGGACTTTGATGAACCACTAAACCATAGGTTGGGCTGAACCAAATCTCTTTTTCATCCAATCACTCTTGCGCCATATTCCAAGCATGAATGTGGGATATAATTAAACAAATCAAACAAAACCAAACCATGGATTACAGAGACCAAACCACCTCAATCCTCAACCATTGATTCCACCTCATGGTCAAACATCACTAACCATCACTACATTGGTCTCTACCCAAGCTGACTAGGGCTCTAGAGCATTTGTTCCAACCAAGACTGTTATCACCAAAAAATGATCACCTAGCCAGTTCTAACTAGGTGGATCAAAATACACCATGTATGATTAATTTTACCATAGTAAAATCACTTTCACCACAGGAAATAATTTAGTAAATCATTTTTATTAAATTATATTCTGATTAAAAAAAAAAAAAAAAAAACCCATGAGAATAATTGAATAAATCATCATTTATTTAATTTTCTCTAGGAATAATTATTAAATCATTATTTGATAATTATTCCTTGTCACATTTGACTAAATCTCCCAGGAATAAAGAAATGAATCACTATTTATTATTTCTATTATTGGAATAATTGTCAAATCACTATTTAATAATTATTTCAATTTTCACACCATTCTTAATCCTTGCGAAATAATTAATAAATCATTTTATTTGTCAATTATTTATAAATAAATATATTTGACCTTTTTGAATATATTTTCCCTCTCCAAAAGATATAATAAAGTATTCCTAATGGTTAGATCTGGTCAATATTCTTTTATTATTCTCCATTTTCAAGATTAACTCGATAGATTGTTAAAAATAGGAGGGCTTTCCATTCATTATTCACCATGATCATTATCATCGTCACCCTAATTGTCTCTTTTTTTTTTAGCTCCCATTTGAGTTCTCCACATTGTTATGTGTTTTTCATACATTGAGAGAGAAGATTGATTACTAAAGAAAAAAGGAAATCAAAGGACCCATGCCATGAAGGGGGATTTGTAGACCCTTTTGTAGATCTTCTTCACCAGGTGTCATTAATAAAATAATTTATTCATTTTAAATTCTTTCCATTTGGGTTATTGCATTGGAATATATATTGTTGTTTGTTGCTTTGGATTATATATGTTATTTTTTGTTGCAGGTGTTTCTAGTCTTATTGCAGATATGAAGCATAAGAAGCCACTAATTGTTGTTAGGTCACATGTCACCTAGTGACTTAAGTGAAATGTTTTTGATACACCTTCCAAGAAATTTCACACTAACAAAGACTTGTAACACTAGTAACTCAACCCACAACTGTTGTCGGGCTCTAGATCGTTTTCCCAACTAGGGCTTCTAGGACTAGTAATTCAACCCACCAAGGGATCTAGAGCATTTTTCCAACAAAGGATTCCAAGACTAGTAACTCAATCAAACTTGTTATAAGGCTTTGATAATGTTTTTCCAAACAAGGCTCTAGGAACTACTAACTCAACCCACAACCAAAGGAACATGAGCACCAACAAGAAAACAAAGATAAAACCCACAACAACATGACTATTTAGGAAATAGAAAGGCTAGGAAAAACCACTGTCAATCCAAAAAATCCTCCATGCCAATGATATATCATAACAAGAAATCACATGTTGGCTTGGTTTGGGTTGACCCAGGTTCGATCTATGCTCTGCACCAGCAAAACCCTCAATCACTCACCCTTTCAGCAATGACCTACAAGCAAATCATAGTCTCACCCGAAGTGACTATGGGAGGATGCAGAACTAGGTTTCTATATCCTTGAAGGATGTGAAGATGTGGTATTATTACGTTCTTTTATTATTAACATTAATAAATCACTTCGCCACATTATAGTAATCACTCAAGCATATCATATCAAACCATAAACCATCATTGTGCTGAAATAAAATGAAAATATAATAACCGCAACTCTAAAATAGATAATAAGAAAATATACACATGAAGAAACCAAATTACCATGGTTAGCCCCAGTGCTGGGTTATGTCTACAAGAACTGTTGTTTACTATAATAAATCTTGTACAACAAATAGTTCTTGGCATGTGCACTAAGTTGCAGGCTGTCTACGCACTCAACTGCATAGCCTCTCCATCACTACAAAACTACAGATCACAATAATACAGCCATAACACTAATCAGATCATAAATATGATTCTCTTCTTATTATTTCACTCTATATATACTATTACATTTACCGGTTACATCATTACAATACCATGGTCCAAATACCATGGACTCCCTAAAATAACCTACTATGGTCTAAAAACCATTGATCTCTTTCAAAATTGTGTTCATTTACAAAAAGGAGGGGCTTCGACCCACCCTGAAGCCCTTACACTATGAGGTGCATCTAATTCTCGTACACTTTGTGCTCTGCTTCTTCATTGCATGATTCACTTCGCACTCCACTTCATGTTCCACTCCCCACTCCACTCCACAAAATGTGAAGTCTTTGCCAAAATCTAGGCCAAGTTGGGCTACGCCCAAGGGGGCCCCAACACTCACATGTGACTCGTCCCGAGTCACTAAGCCATTTTTCCTTTGATATTTGTTGCAATGTTGTTGTAGGAATTGTTCAACTACTGCATAATCTTTGTGATCTACTTCTCTTCGCTGCACACTTCATCTAGCAATGCTTTTGTCATATCTTTCGTAGCCTTGTACACCATTATTGTCTCCCTCTTTCGAAGCTCTTGAAGCTTTTCAGCTACAACTGGGGATAGTTTGAGAGCCTCGTGCTACCATGGTTGAGTTCTCAATGTCAAAACATGTTCTTCCTTCTTTATCTCCTCAATATTTTTCTAGAGGGAATTTCCCTCATTGATCTTGGCAAGGCTCTGCAAGATTGGTAAGCTATTCATAGATGCTCAAATCTCTTCCAATTTTTGTTGCCTCTACTGAATGTCTTCCTGTATTTTTTTTCACATTTGGATCTTCCTACAATGAAGTCCAAATCTATAAACTCTCATCCAAAATTTTCCCACAGTCTACCACTGCTGCAAATATGCCAACCATTGCAGCTTTTAGGTTGGTATCCCTATACTCTCTTACTTCTTAAGGCATAGCCAATTGCATCTTCATCAGCTCATTGATATTCATTTCACATTCAAATTGTATTGTGATGATTTTCTCCTTTTATCCTTTAATTGCAAGGCTGAGCTTCGTGACCTTGTCCTCTACTAGCTCTTATTCTGGGAAATAAAGGTCTAAAATCTCTTACCATGTTGCTTCAACTACTTCCTTAAGCTTCCATTTTTGTTGAGCTACTTGATCCCTTTCCTATCTCGCCTAATCAACCTTCTACTCTAGCGAAGCACACTCTCTTTCTACCTGAATATTAAACTATGAGGTGTATTATTCATGCAGCTTCAACTCCTCTATTATCGCTAGGTGCAACTTGTGTAATCTATGAAATGGTATTGTTGTGATGTTCATGTTGACATTCCTCCATTGTTAGAATGTTGCTAAACCTTGACGGAGTCAAATAGCAGGGGGCTAGTAGGTATTGATGCTATCTGAACTACAAGTGTAGGCTCTATTTGTCTCTCTTCTCCAAGTTTCTCCACTACCTGTGATGGTTGTCTAATTGTTTGTGCCATATTTTAAGTTTTGTGATGCAATCTTGCACACTTGTCAGAAGTGTGCCATAGTGATCTTCCAACTTATTCCATGATTTTGCTATCACCTCTTGGATTCTACCCCAAATATGATCCAAGTCTTCATCAATGAGGACCACTTGTGTGATATCCTTTTTCTTGTTTGCCTTGTGCTTCTTCTTGCTCTTCATGGTAGCTTCACCATGTTCCCTCCTCTTTTCTGTGATATCTCTTTTTGTTACTGTCTTTTCAAACTCTTTATTTTTTCATCACCTTTAGGAGGATCCTAGTGACCCTCATCATGTTGCTCCTCTTCTTTTGACTCATGATCATGCTTGTGTTTGTCCTTTCCACTCGCTTCCCCATGCTATGATACGTCCTCCTCTATTGTACTATTTTTTACATGTGTCTCTAGAACAGCCATCCATTCTGTTGGCCATTATTGTACCTATGCTAAGATTTCATCTTCTATTACCAAATATGGCAAGAGATGCCACTTCTTCTTTGTGTCCCTGTGAGCCTGTATATACATTTGTGGAAATCAGCCTTAAACTTTTCAACAGAGATATACTTATCATATAAACTTAGTGAAAGGAGAGGATGATGGTTCACTGACATATGTAAGTCCATATGATATAATACAAAGAACATTCTATTCTCCTATGCCTATGATGCTTTAGTGGTATACCATAGCAAGGCATACCACACAACATCACAAACATTTGAAGCCACTAGAGGGAACTATGAATCCTCTATCTCTCTCCATGCCAACATTGCAATTATTAAAATCAATCGTGCATAATGAAATGTGGTACCTTTCTCTTGAACGTCGTGGTAGTTGTCTAGAAACTATTTGTAATGGTACATAGCCCACTTATATTGAACCCCATCAGTGCATTGCACAATTAATGAAATCACTGATGCATGGACTTCATTAGCCTAACACTTTCTCATGATCTTCCCAAGAAATATGTGTGTTGCGAAGAGAACAACTTGTTCACTGATTGAGCTTAAGTCATACCCTTGCTTCCCTTTTTCAGTGCAAACTTCTTATTCATGTTTTCGGCTATGGCGCGGTCCTAATCTTTTCCAAAAAATTATTCTACCAGGTTTCACCCTTGATGTTGTAGTCTTATGATTCTCCATATTATCATGTGGTCTATAGGGATCCTTTTCCCCATCCATAGGAATCCATCATCAATCAACATGAAAAGTTGTCCCACACAGACTGTGCTCCCTAGACTTCTTTCGAAGTGAGACACATTCAACATGTTCAATAACGCTGACTGCACCAACCCATCTACCCACTATTGTAGCTCTAACCCCATCCCTTCACATTCAAGGTACTACACTTACTTTATGTATCTATCTGGTGTGAAATGCGGATATTTATACCTATAATTAAAATCATAGTCAATGAACTTTAGCTGCAAAATTTTCCAAAATATTTCTTCAATAAATGGTACTAACTCTGGCAATACGGGTGTGAAGGTTCCATACTTCGCATCGTTCGATTCTTTTACTAGTTTTCATTCATTTTTCTTGGTGGGATATATGATGGTAGAGGTGATGGAAATGTTGCACCATCCATTTCCATTTCCACTTTTTCTTATTATTCCTCGCTGCCTTTAAGTTATTTAGTTTCTTGTTGACACTCGACAGGTTTCTTATCCTATTTCTTCTTCATTCTCTCCTCTTTGGTTGGTATTTTTGTGGAGATCTTTGCTGCGTGGGTAATGATGCTACTGCGAGTGATGTTGTTGTGGATGATGTTATTGTGGGCATCTTAGATGATGCTTCCATCATTCCAAGTAAGCCATTCTCATGAAATATACAAACAATTTCTTCCCAGCAACACTCAGACGACATATGACAGTGAAAATTTCTACAACTTCTTTGCAATAGCAACACTTGAATTCTCAATTTAGCAAAGTGCCAAATCTAGGTGAGACACGAATTTTTATAAAAAATTTGAATTTATGACCCCATCATTAGCTTAGATTGTGTTCAAATTGTGCTCATTAATTTCATATCTATCCTTAGATCTTGTCAATTCGTCCTCATAAATGCAACTTTTTGTGTGTTTTAACATTAACTTTTCTTTTAACAGTAATATTTTTCCCATGAATTTCAACGCATCCCATATTATAGAAATAAAACCTTATTACATTGGGACTCTTATGAACTTTGACCTAATCCAAATTGTAGCGAAGTAACTTCTTGCGTCAAAGCTCTCTTCAGTGTAGTTTATAGTCCAATGCCCACTTTCAACTACCAACGACATTAACAATTTTCTCCTTTCTTGTTTAGAGCAAAGCTATAGGGGTAGGATTTTCACTTTACAACTTCAACTTACTTCCATTTACTCTTCCTTCAATATTCAATGTGACACCTAGTAGTCTTCCTAAAGGGAAGATCTTTTACTGATTTTCCATCCTTAACTAAATTGGTGACCATTGTAACTTAATCTTACCCATTAATTCTCATGTCTACTTTGTCATTACATTATCATCAAATCCTAGATCCAAAATAATTTGATCCATATCATATACTCTTATCTCCGCACTAAGCCTCATCTCTCTTCCAATTCTCTTTTGCCGATGAAAATTATTGACTATGCACATCTCACTTCGTAGTGTTTCTTTGGATGGACATGAATCTATCAACTCTTGAATCCCTTCTACAACCTTTTGAGCTCTTAAAAATTTCATACATGCTTGCAAAAAGGAGTTTAAAGTACCTGCTTGATTTGTTGAATCCTAGTCCTAGGTTGGAGCTCGATCCTACATCGGAGCTCAATTCTTTATTGAAACAGATGATATGTTGTTGTTACTTTTCTGATCGAGCTTTGGCTGTGCACTACATTTCTAAGTTCCAGTATCCATAAAACTCTTCTATGCTTCCATAAATACTTCTTTTCCTTTCTAAATTTCGAAAAAAGGACATTTCTCAGCAGTATTTCTGACCCACGTACTTTCAAATTCTTTCTTTTCATCACTTTATCACTACCGATCGTAGCTCCACTTCTAGTAACAATACTAACTCGAGGCTCATTAGTCCTCCTTTCAATAGTCATCATTTTTATATTCTATGTTGGATGTTGATTCCTTTTTTGCACCTTCAACACAAGTACATGACATTCTTCAATTACATGGTCACAAGATTTATAGTATTTACATGTTGTTGTGGGATTCTAACAATCTCTCGAGAAATGACCTGGCTCGATGCAATTATAGCAAATGATCTCTCCATGTCCTCGGTGATCTCCACCACCTTGAACTCTTTCATGGTAACTTCCTTGACCATTGCATTATCCATTATCCTCTTTTCCATGATCTTTTGCTTTCAATCTTTAAGTGTCAACACCACCCTCCATCATTAGTTTGTAGGCTTGACAATTATTCTCATCATGTCCTTCTAATTTACAGAATTTGCAATATAGATTCCTCGGTGTCTATACATATTTCTGTAACAAGTAATATCCTTTTGAACGATGCTCGCCTATAGAAATACATATTTCGCACCAAAGGCAGGATCCTGCATTCAAGGGATTCGATGCCCCACTAGCCATATAATTCCTAAAGATAGTGCACTATTCTTTAGAACGGCCCTCCGCTTTGCACTTTGTACACCATACTTCTCCTCTAGCTTCTTTTCTTTTGTTGATGTCTTATAATTTCAGGGTTAGGTTCACCAGCTGACTTTGAATCTATTGCATGCCTACATTAGTATCTCCCATAGACGAAGCTTTCAATTTCATTGCAATTTCTAGAGCTTCGACTTGAGTTCCTACCTTTTTTTGTGTTAATGGAAATATGATATGTGGTAGCAGCACAAATATAAACCATTCTTGATATTTCTATGGAGCTATGTCAAAGATTAATTGATATAATAACACGTTAAATCTTTGATCAAACAATCAAAAAGACTCAGTAGATTTCTATTTGATCTCTTTGAACTCAATGATACACTATGACTTAGACTTTGGTTTCTTAACCTCTCTTATCAGTGTTGTTTTAATATCTACAAATGTTATGTTCTGATTATTTGATTACTTCAATATACCATTTCAATTCTCTATCTCAAAATGTTGTAAAGAGTTGTGCTTTGTTTATATTCTCATCGTTGATATACTTCGTTGTCCATAATGCTTCACATAAAAACCAAAATTGTTCTAGATATTCCAATCTAGTTACTTTGCAAACAAGTATCTTAATATCATTAACCATACTTCTTCTTGGAGGGGGCGTGGGAAGGCGAGAAGTAAGGGTAAGGGGATGGCAGGTAGGAGGGCTAGAGGGAAGGGGAGGGGGAAGGGGAGATCCAAAAACATTTTGGCCATCACTATATTTTGGATTTGATGAACTCTCATGTTGGAAGGGTGAATACTGTGGAGGTACCTGAGGGTTGTAAGGGAGGATTTATTCACTTTTAGATTCACTCAAAAGAGCGCTATAATCAGTCTCTATGAAAGTCTTTGGGTCTTGTCGATGAGATCTCTTTCTGATATCTACTTTATATCTCTTTTTGTTATAAAATTATATATTAGAGGGAAATGGAGCACATAAATATATTGCAGAAATATAAACACAAAAAATGCATAAAACAACAGAGACACAGATATATGTGGTTCACCCAATTTGAGCTATGTCCACGGAGAAACAACCAGTCCTTACTTTTATATGATCTAGCAAAATGAAGAGATACAACCTACAACAGATCCAGTGTAATACCCTCTTCGCTCTCAATATCCTCTCTCTGCCTCACTCAGAATACAAATCCACATAGACGCAATATAATTCCCTCATATATAGTGAGGGGTTGCCTTCTAGGGAAAAATCCCTAAATTAAACATAAATTTTGCCAGCAGATCTCCACCTAATGAATGGCCCTTGACTATGATATTAGAACATTTTACAAGGAAATTTTACATCTATTTTTAGCTTCGAGGGTGCTACCCCCAATCGAGGTCCAAATAGTACCCGCCCGCCCCCCCTCCCCCCCTTGACCCCCTTGGCGGCAAAACATTTTACCGGTGGTGTTGCTGCCACATTATGAAATGGGGTCCAATGTGGAGATGCCTATGAATAAGGAAGATAATCAGGGCCCACACCCAACAATCTCCCACTTAGAGACTAATTATAGCAAATCCACTACTGATTCATTTGCTGGACAATGACTCCACTTTGGACCTAGTCATTTCTCATCTTCTTCATCATACTTGAAGACCAATTGAAACTAAGCAGAATCTCAGTTTTTCCTTGGTTAAAACTTTTGTTAACATATCTGCGGGGTTATGGCTAGTGTGTATCTTTTCCACTTTCAACTGTCCATCTTCCAATGTTGATCATATGAAATGGTACTTGAGTTGTATATGTTTAGTCTTGGAATGAAATGTAGAGTTCTTTGCAAGATGTATGGCACTCTAGTTGTCACTGTATAACCTTCCCAACTCCTGCTTCTTACCTAATTCATTGAAAAACCTTAGAAACCAAATCGTTTCTTTACTAGCCTCTGTAGCGGAAACATACTCTGTTATGTTGTATAGAGTGCAACAACACTTTCCAATTTTGAAATCCAAATGATTATTGTTCCTTCTACATTAAACACATACTGTGTGGAGCTCCTCCTATTATCTCTATCACCTACCATATCTTCATCAACATATCCTTGTAGAGCAATGTTTGAACCCCCAAAACGTAATGCTTGATTTGTGGTACCTCTCAAATACCTGAGAATCCACTTCACTATCGTCCAATGTTCTTTCGGTGGATTTTTCATGTCCCTTCTTACAACTCCCACTGCATGTGCAATATCAGGCCTTACGCAAACCATTCCATATATTAAGCTTCCAACTACTGATGCATATGGAACTTTAGACATATAATCCATTTATTCCTGAGTCTTGGGACACATTTCCTTACCTAGTTTGAAATGACTAGCCAAAGGTATACTAACTAGTTTTGCATTCTGCATATTAAACCTTTTCAACACCTTTTTGTATGTACTCACTCTGAGACAATGTTAATTTTCGATTCTTCCTGTCTCTAGTTATTCTCATACTAAGGATTTGTTTTGCAGAACCCAAATCCTTCATTGCAAATGAGTTTGCCAATTTTCTTTTGAGCACATTTATTTCATGCATGTTATGACCTGCAACAAGCATGCCATCTGCATACAACAACAATATGATATAGTTGCCACCATTTTTCCTTTTGAGATAAACTAAATTATTAGAGTGACATCTAGTATAACCTTGTTCAGACATAAACCTGTCAAATTTTAGATACCATTGCCTTGGAGCTTGTTTTAAGCCATACAAGCTCTTCTTCAACCTACACACTAGTTTCTCCTTCCCTTTTACCTCATATCCTTGTGGCTACTGCATATATATCTCTTCCTCCAAATCCCCATGGAGAAAGGATGTATTTACATCTAACTGCTCAAGATGAAAATATTCAGCTGCTACTAGACTTAAAATAGTTATCATTGAATTCATTTTAACAACAAGAGAAAATATCCCATCAAAGTCTATACCCTTTTTCTGTGCAAACCCCTTCATCACAAGTCTAGATTTATACCTTTTTCTACCCGCATCTTCTTCCTTCAACCTGTAAACCCATTTATTCTGCAATGTTGTTTTACCTGCAAGAAACCTGATTAATTCCCAAGTCTGGTTATGTGCTAAGGAGTCCATCTCTTCTTTCATGGCTTCCTCCCACCTGTTCCTAGTTTCTACCTACACTGCTTCTTCATAACACTCTGGTTCACCAGAATCAGTCAACAATACATAATATAATGAAGGAGAGTATCTTTTAGGGGGTCTACTTATCCTGGTAGATCTTCTAACACCACTTTTAGGTGTTTGAGGTGCTTGTTACTATTTTGATTGCTTTATTTGTTCTAGTTGTTGATCATTGTGATTTTCAGGCACCTTCACTTTTTCTGTGATCTCATCAAGCATCGTGTGTTCTCTGTTTTATTTTTCCTGTTTCTTTTTCTGTAGTTGATCCTTATACAAAACCTTCTCATTGAATATGACATCTCTCCTCCTAATGATTTTGTTTTTTCATAATCATAAAAGCGATAATCAAAATCATTAACACCATATCCAATAAAGGTACATTTCTTTTACTTTGGCTCAATTCTTTGTTCTATTTTCTTTATTAATGTGGAAAAAGGCTTCACAACCAAAAGTTAAAAATGAGTAGTTTACCTTTTTAATTGTCCATGCGATAAACAACAATATATATAACATTTCCCCAAAATTTTAAAGGCAGTCCTTCATGCAATATCATGCACCTTACACACTCCATGATTATACTATTCATCCTTTCTGACACACCATTCTCTTGTGGTGTTCTTGGAACTCTCTTCTCTCTACGAATTCCATTCTTTGAACAATACCTATCAAACTCTTTGCTATAATATTCACCTCCATTGTCTGATTTGAGACACTTCAACCTTTTTCCTGACTTATTTTCAACCAAAGCTTTCCATTTCTTGAAAGTGTTAAATACATCAGATCTATATCGAATACAATAAATCTAGGTTTTACTGGTTGCATCATCAATAAAAGTAACATAATAATGAGACCCACTGAGAAATGATATCTGAGCAAGTCCCCATACATTTATATGCACAAGCTCTAATTTTTGGCTCTTCTTTTCTTTGCCAACTCTGAGGAATCTAGCTCTCTTCTGTTTTCCATAAACATAATTCTCACAGAATTTTAAATCAACATGCTTCAAACCTGGCAACAAATTTCTTGAGTTAAGAATCTACATACCCTTCTCACTGATGTATCCAAGTCTATGATGCCATAATCTTGTATCTTCTCCTATAGAGGTTAAAGAATTAGTAAAATTAGAAATACCATTGCATATATACAACGTACCAACCTTTTCTCCTTTTCTATTGCCATGGCTCCTTTAGTGACCTTCTAGGTTTTATCTGTAAAAGTAGTCACACAACCTTCACCTCCAAAATGCCCTAATGAAATTAAATTTTTCTTCAGTTCTGGAACATGCCTCACCTCTTTTAATAGCCATTGATTTCCATTCTATTGCTTTATGAAAATTGTACCCATTTGAATGATTTTACAGGGTTTATCATCACTCAATCGAACCTATCCAAAATCTCCTTGAACATAATCATGAAAATGTTTCCTATTAGGTGTGGCATGGAAAGAGGCCCCTGAATCTACCACCCATGCATCAATAATATTTTCTAATGAAATAATCAAAGCATCTTGCAACACATCACCTGTCACATTCACTTCATGATTGTTTTCTTGCTGCGTGTCTCCTTCTTTTCCCTTCCAAAACTTGCAGTCTTTCTTCAAGTGTCCTTTCTTCCCTCATTTATAGCACACTATCCCTGTTATAGACATATTTGGGCACTGCAACCCCAATTTCATATGTCCATAAACCAAGGGCTTCTAAGACCCTAAAAGTGTTGTTACATACCACCTAATGCACATGGGGGGTGTGATGCATATTGAAAATCCCTTCTATAGGGTGTGATGGGCGAGAGCAAACAAGTGGTAGAGATAGTTTGCGAGGCAGATGATCATGGAATCTTCCAGAAACTTCTCCTGTTACAATTGCCTCTCTGAATTCACCCAGGGATGAGTAAGAGATCATGAAATATCCAAGTGGAACCAAGAACTATCAGAGAAATGACACTAATCAAAACCCCAGAAGCTAACTCACCCACCTGCAAATATCTATATATGGATCCCTCATCCTAGAGATCCAGAGGCTAGAATTTTGTATCTTGTATGGAAGTGTTGTTGGTTTCTCTGTGGAACATCATAGTGTTGGGTGATCTAGATTTTCATGAGGTGAATAGGGCTTTCATGCTGGGAGGATGGTGCTAGTTCAGATCAATGGGTTGTAATCCTCTCTTCTACTACTTCTATCAATAAAGTTGTTTGAGCTTTCCTCCATATTCTTGTATATCTCTGAATCTTGTATTGATATATGCATTTGTATGGTTAATATATATATGATACTATATTGTTTATGATTATAGATCTCTATGCTTTGATGGTATTATGCTGCTTTGACTCTACAGGTGTTCTTTGAAGTGGGACAAGTGAGGAAGGAGTGTCAAAGATCCATCAAAGGGGAGAGGAAACAAGCAAGGAGCCAAGCAAAAGACCAAGGTTGGTACTCTCTGCTTCTCTCTCATCTATTTCTCATAAAGGAAAACACAAGTGACTTTAGTTTTTTTGTTTCTAAGATATCTACCTGTATTAGTGGGACTAGTAGCTCTGAATGGACACTAGTTTTCCCGACAACAAAATGGTGACTCCACTGGGGAGAAAATAACTTGTTTGCTTGTTTCTAGTTTGTTTGCTTTATAAACTACAGAAGGAGCCTGAAGTTAAGCCAGCTAGCCTTTCGACTACTTTTTCTATGCAACTGCAAAGTAGATAAATGATGCTTCAGTCAATCTTTGGGTTAGTTTATGAATTAAACATTTTACTTGCAAACATCCTAAGTGCCCTGGTGGTAGCTCAAGTAACCTCATTAGATCAGCCCCTATGCTTTGTATTTATTGACTATCACTAGCTCAACCTAAATCCCTGAACTAAGCTACAAACTGTGAGAAAAAACCAAGCCCAGTCTCATCCCTGGACCATCGCACTGTCTCCCTTTGACTGTCTGGATGCATTGCACCTCCCGTGTGCTATAGGTGAGATTTATCCCTGTTTCCCTGTGTTACAGGTGTGATGATCAGATAAGGCTATTTCTGCCTCCAGATTTTGGTTTTTTCTTCATTGTCTTTAGCTTTATTCAATAGTTTTACTGTCTGTGATCAGTATACCACTGTTGAAACTCCCTTCCTTTGCATTATTCAACCTCCATTTTATAAAGAATTATGAATGTTTTTATGTATTTTTCGCCATTTACAATTCTCTTTTGCAAATAGTAGCTTAATCGAACTGTCTTCTTTTGATTTGAAAGTGTCACAAGTGTCGTTTTCAGTCAGAGAAAAGAATCCTCCTCTTTTTGATAGTCGATTACACTTTTTCTCTTGTATTTTATTTGAATTAATAACATTTCAAGTGTCGAATGTAGTTTTCAATTCAAAATCGCAAAGCATCATCTTAGCCTTCCTTTCGTTTTTTGAAAAGAAAATTGTTAGTATTGTCGCTTTGAAAAATAGTTCAGATCTGTACTTAGCATTCTTTTTGTCATTCACACATTAATAAAGCGAAAAATAAATGCATGCATGTGCATTTGCATTTAGACTGCTTGTGGAGATTGATTTAGGACAATGCATCTTAGTGTGTGCTCTTTGCTCTATGTTGAAATAATTTCGCTTCTCTTTCCTTAGTAGCTAGGATTTTCATTGCAAAAAGAAGAATAAACCACTGTTTATCATATTAGATTGCATATTTAGGAATTATATATCTACATCACGCAGTGAACCTTAAAGGAAAACTTCTTAAGAAAGATCAACTGTAAAATAAATTTCAATGAACATAAAAATGCTTTGGACCCTAACGCACAACATTTAGAAGTCTAGGATAGAGATGTATTCCGATGTCATAAAGCTTGGTAACTATCACTTTCATTGTAGGTTGGGTGATTCCTTCTCTTTGAGACGACAAGTGCCAGTATCGACTTATGCTCCTACATACCATCCAATATATATTGGGAGACCACAATAGGCTATATCCTTTATCCTTAGGAATCCATGTTTGTCAACCTATCGATCGCAATGCACTGAACACAGCATTCAGGAAGATTGACTGCCATACCATAAAAAGTATTCTGCAGTTTTGTGATTGATTTGATAATCCGTCTATCTAGATTTCCAGAGTAGTCACTTTCGTTCCTTTTCAGACTCCTTAAAAGAAAAGGTCCATCTAAGCACTTGTCACTTCAGGCTCATTAAAAATCGAAGGCAACTAGAGTCATCTTTAGCTTTTTCTCAACTCTTAAAAAGTGAAAAAGAAAGTTGTGTCAAAGCATCATAAAATTTATTTTAATCGGAATAACATCATTGTTCCCTCGTTGATATTAGGTTAAGAAAATGGAGTCCACCAACCAAAGATTTCCCCTTGGGGGAAATCCTAGTCCTTTCTCCTCTTGGAGAGATGTTGATGCACCTCATATGGCCACATTGTCCCTTCCAGGACTGACAATTGGCCTACCAGTATGGCTCTTCTGGACCTCTGTCACTCAAAGCACCGTGATTCCTGAGCAATCAAATCAACAACCAGATGATACTAGAGTTACCCCCAACCTTCTACTTCGTTTGTTTCTCCCTCTCCTTCTTCCTCTTCTCTTGGTGAAACTAAAAACCAAGTAACTGAGAAGAAGAAGAAAGGGAAGGAGAAAAAGAAGAAGAAACCAATGGCAAAAGGGGGCAACCAAGCATCGTCTACTGAAAATCCACACACTGCACCATCCAAACCTAAATCTCCATGTGTCATTTTCAAAGGGGACCACTATCATCGAGATTTTCCTTGCATCCCATGAATCTTAAGGGACTGGTCTCCCCGCTTGCACAATCTGGTGTCATCAACCTCTGACGATCATGTTGAAAGTACACTGTCAAGTAGTGAAAGCGAACTCAATGGACAAAAAGGAAGATCTAAAATTCCTTATAGACTGTGTGAAGGCGATCATGCCATCCAGCGTTGTCCCTTCCTAGATGAAGCTAAAAGGGTCTTGGATAACCGTCCTGCTTCATTGCTATGGCTTCCTCTTGGATACAAGAAACTCTTGCCAAGTCCATCACTAGTTGAAAATCCAACTGACACACCTTTGTGGTCAGTTGAAGCATCTATCATTGAAGATAAACCCTCTGAGTCCACACCAGACCAAATTCAACGGGTCAAGACAGCAGTCGACCCAGTATTGTCTTCAGAAGGTCTACCTTCAGATGATACAGTGACCAAAGAGAATGAGAACGACACCATTCAAATTATTTTCGTAAACACAGACTCCGATGAACATGGGGGAAATCTACCTGTTCCTTTACCGCAGGAAGGAAATTCATCAGAGTTTTACTCGGCCGTTTATTCGGTCCCTCCTCCAAGCAACCTAGTCGTTTCCTTCAATTGGAATCTACTAAGCAGACCCCGCCTACCATCTAATGTACCATTCTGAATCATAGTGCAAACTTACAGAATGGTCATGGTTGGTACTATCATATATCAAGGGGATTCTGTTAGTATCCTTTCCTCAAATTCTTGGAAAGCGCTTTGTTCGCCATCGCTTCTGCCTAAGATTCGAAATCTGACAGGTTTCAACAAAGGAACTAGTCGACCGTTATGGATCCTTCCAAATTTACCTATAACTTTGAGAAGGAAAACCATTTATCTGAACATGATGGTAGTCCAAGGGCCTTTAGATTGCAATCTACTCCTTGGGCATGACTACATTTATAGCATGGGAGCTATTGTTTCCTCGCTCTTTTGAGTGATGTGTTTTCCGCATGAAGGCAGACTGGTCCAGCTCGTAGACCAGCTTTTATTCCCTGGTTCACACATAGCTACTAGTTAAGTACCATCCCTAACTAGTCTTTTTGCACAAGGAATGTCTCATCAATCTCCAATCCGTCCACCTGATGAGCACGAGTGATTTAGTGATTATGACTGAAACCCAAGGGGCATGCGCGCTGGTCTGCTTCGGCAAAAAAACTTTAGGTATAGGGTAGGTTTCCACGGAGGATATATGACTAGTCTGACACACCCATCCGTTTAGGAAAGTGGGATTGGACTGGAATAAGATTCCCTCATCAAAGTTATGTGAGTGGCGGCGATGCGCCATTCACCTTTGTCTATTTCGATGGACATCGCCAAGGAAATGTTTTGTCTACAATGCAGATGGAACAATCTTACTAGTGCAAGAAACTTCCATATGGTGACCTAGAAAATCTACTTTATACCTAGGGGCATGTAAACCTTTTTGCATGCAAGTGAAAAGCAACCATTTATTTTCGTAGTTTGTAGGCTCTTAACCCTTTAGACTCGTAGGTTGGTCGTTCCTAGTGTTATCACTCAGGTTGTTCCCCAAAACTTGTGAGAAAAGGGAATACGGCCAAGGTAACCACTAACCAGTCTTTTAGATGCAGCTTCTAGCCAATCTGCATCCAGAGAGGGCTCTCTCTTTATAATTTAGCTTTGTTTCAAGGTATTTTAGGCTAGTTATGATGTACAGGGTTTTGTTTTAAGTTTGTTGGATGATGATTTTCAATAAAACAGGGGTGAAAGCCTGAGAAGTTCAGTCCATTAGGCTATGGAGTCTATGAGGATACATTGTTGGATAAGGTTTTTCTTTAACAGAGGAGGTACTACAGAGCAAGATAATTAGATCATGGAGCAATTTATAAACTGAAATTAGATGGATATGGAGGTCAGGGGGTGAAAGGAAATTAAGAGTCTTTCATCACGCTGGCAGAGGGAAAGTGAATGAATATTTTATGGAGCAATTAAGAATTCCCTAAGTATACTCAAGATGTAAGAACCAAGGGAAACAGAAGCAATAAAGAATTCCTGCTTATGCTAGTTTCTGAAGAAAACATAAAAAACAGTAAAGATTGAACACAAAGTACAGTGAAGTAAGTTCTGGGTTATTATTTTTCCTTGTTGTTAAGATTGTGAACACAGATGATATATAAAAACACAAAATCTGTAAAACATGAGTTAAAAAGACTTATTGATCCATGAAGTAATTCAAGGATTCTGCAACATAGTCCACTGTCATTAATCCCACATCCAAAGAGTTCAGTTCATCAACAACGCATTCCAGCTGCCTTTTATTCAGAAGAGTTCTCAAAGTTATAGCGCAGTTCCAGAAGAGATATCACCAACCCCAAATACATCTCACGGGGAGGTATATATACAAAAAAGAGTTAAAAAATATCTGGAATGAGATAATATCAAGAAATAAATCCATCCATCTACTTTACAGGAGAAGTAAATGAGAGAAATGAATGCATAAGTGAATTTTGGTGTGCTGGTTGTTCAGTTGGTCAGATATATTTGACTTTTCGAACTGAGTGAGTCGGCTAGCAGCTGTCCCTTTATTCCGTGTTCCTGCATTGTTGTCCCAGCCTTTTCATCTGTGCATGATTCCATTTTAGTGAATTACATTCCCAGCCTGATTTCCCCCTTCTGCAGTTTTCATCCTTATGATATGTGCCACGTATTTTGATATTTGATTAAAATGCAAATGATAAAGGAAAATTAGAACTACCTTGGTAAAACTTCCAACATGCTCTTCCACCATTAGTCTGTTGGCAACTAATTTCTTTGCATTTTTATTAATGTTTCATCAGCTTCAGTATACCTGTAAGAGTTGGGTTGGACTTCAAAAAAATGTGTTATTTCATGCTCAATATAGAATAGATTTTCCAACTTGTCATATAAGCTCTGTCCTGATGGAAGTGTTTTATCGTCTGAAGTGCTTGATGATGCTGTGATTTGATTTGCAACATATGTATTTACCCTGTGAGCATATTGTTCATGTGTCAGCAGTCTCTGACTGTTGGTTAACAAACTGGGTAAACCTTTTTTCTGCAAGACTGTAAACTTCTCTGCAAAGGCATTAATTTCTATTTGAATTTCTTGGCACTTTCTTTCCAGATTCTGTATAAAATTTCTCATGGTCAACACAACCTTTACTATCAAAATGGTACCTGTTCTATCCATGATATCCAAAGCTGCTAGTTATTCTCTGGTATGAGTATTCAAAAAATGAATTAGTCTATTGGCCTGTTTAGGCATGTTTCCCAATGATGTTCTGGCCTTTCGAATCTCTATTTGTGTTACTTCTATCAATTCAATTTTCTCATGGATAGTTTGTATTGACCTCCATTGATCCATGATGGAATGGCCAATTTTAGTCCACAAAATTATTTTGATTTCTGCTAAAGGTTTGTGAAGAGAAAGATCTTTTTCCAAGGATTTTACCTTATTTTCCAAGGCCTTTACCTCTCTTGTTTTTTCTACCATAGTTATTTTAGATTTATCATAACTTACCTCTAACTTGGCCAGTTTTTCTTTGGCTTCCTCGAGCTCTGCCATTTGGACTTCTAACTCCTTTATTTCCTTCATCATCTCTTCCATATTCATGCTGGTATCTGGTACTGTTGTTGTTGTTGTCGCTGAAGCATCTGTGGCTGATGTACCTATTGCTGGGATAGTGGGAGTTACTGTTGTTGTAATTGTAGAAGGAGCAGTTGTGCTTGTGGGAGATGTTTTCGATGGCTGGGAGGTCGACACTCCCTGCTTCTCTTTGATTTCTTTTTCCAAGGCCTGCTTTGTTTCTGCTAATCTCTTATTCATCCTCATTAGTAAACCCATCATGTCTTCCTCTTCTTTCTATTGTGAAACTTCTGTAGTTTGTGGATGCATTGGAATTGGCAGTTTTAATTGTTTTTTGAGGGTTGCAATGTCCTCTTCCTTCTTCTTTATCAGTGCTTTGATGCCTTTTGCATCCTTGGGATTATGTCCTAGCTCAATGATAATTTCTTCCAATGACTTAATCCTGTTATCCTTGGCTAAGGAGGAAGTTTTTTCCAATTCTAATTGGGTAGAGGTATTGTGCAATGAATTCTACAATTTTTGAGCTAATAATGTCTTATTTGCCAATCTGGAGTACACCATTTCTCTAGTTTTTTTATGTAATTCAATCTGGTCCATTAGATGGATGTCTTTGGAGAGAACTTCCAGATTGGTCCTGATATAATTAGCAGTTGATTGTGGCTGCTACATTGTGGGCTTGAAGTGACTAAGGGTCATTTTTTCTTCTTGTATATCATATGCTGCCATTAACCTTTGTTGATTTGTGGGAGCCATTCTTAGCAAATGATTATAAAGTTGGATCCTTATTGGCTCATTTCTTGCTTTTATTTCAGTAAATTCTTTCTTAATGTCCGAGCCTTGCTTGCTTTGTTGCTTGCCATGTGGCCTGGTAGATGAGACCTCCACATTGTGTTGTCCCTCTAGCTTTGGCTGATATGAGCTAGCTGATGTGTCCATCATTGGAGGAGACTGTTGTCCAGTCCTTCCCTCACCTCTCATGTTGCCTGTGGTTTCTTCTAAAAATTCCTCCTCAAAATAAGGATTTAACCTTTGCCTATTTTCTTCGGGTTGTTCTGTTGATCCACTGGTAGGGGTACCCTCTTCTCTATCTCTCTTTTTACTCTTTTCCTCATTTTGAGGAGTTTGTAGTACAGGGACTCGCTGTGCCTTGGTTTGAGCTGGGGGAACTTGCCCTTGACCCTGTTCTTTTGATGTGTCTGGCTAGTCTTCCATTGTTTCCTGTTCTAAATCTATTACTTCCTTGCCCTTAGCTGATGTTGCACTGGACTTTTGTGAGGGCCGTTGAGAAGTCTCAACAAAATATGTATCACCTCCTATGTGCTGGGGCAACTTGAAGGATACCTGTCCAAAAGAGTCCAGGTCAAGCATCTTTTCAAGTCCTTTCATGGCCTTCTCCAATTTCTCTTCCTCGGTAATTACTTCAACTAATGTGCCTTCTATCCATTCTTGTTGATTAGCATATTGTTGAATCTCAAGGATCTTGTGATGAACATAGGGTGCGAGGTTGTTTTTGACTTTTCTATAACTTATGAAATGACCGAGGTCATATGGTGC
This sequence comes from Pinus taeda, assembly GCA_000404065.3. Taxonomy (NCBI): domain Eukaryota; kingdom Viridiplantae; phylum Streptophyta; class Pinopsida; order Pinales; family Pinaceae; genus Pinus; species Pinus taeda. The sequence goes on from APFE030088968.1 coordinate 48,860, forward strand.
CCAATAAAAACTCTGTTTCAGCTTAAGTTGCTCCCCTAAGATCTTGTCAGCTTGCTCCTAGGCTTCCCTTTTATTGAATATGAAAGGGCCCAATTTATTTCTTATTTTGAGTTGTGCCTTTTTCTTGGCCTCACAGAAATGGATTATGTCTACATGGATGAATTGCCTGAAGTATTATAATGCAAACTGCCTCATGGGCAAAAATTTGGGCAGCTTGTAGGGGCACAGTTCAGAGCCATAGTGTTGGGTCTCTATAATACTAGTGATGACCCCATTATTATTGTAGTTGTACCCCTTATTATTATTGTTGTGTCCCTATTGCCCCCATATTGTTATTATTGTGACCCATAGAATCCCTCTATTGTTATTTTTGTGGCTTTATATTATTATTGTTAGGTCGGCTGGGTTATATTGTGACTCCTTAGACTCCTATATATAGAAAGGAGGTTTTGTCATTTGTATCATCCAATAATTGTTAATTTATGTAATGTAAAGGAGGTTGCCCCCTCGAAGAGGCTGAATTCTAAGGCGTTGATCTATCTTTTCTATCTTTTCTTGAGCTCGTCCATAACATTTGGTATTAGAACTTTTGATTCTAGGGTTTCGCTACTCCAAATAAGTCATCGTGGCATTTTCGCAATAACTTTTGTTTTACGATGTTTCAGAAGCTTAAAAAAAAACCCATTTGAGAAGACATTGGGCTGAATTTTGGTTCCGAACTTCAGAGCCTTTTTCACTATATTGGTGGAGATATGATCTGAGGAAGTGGATCTTTTTGCAGACTCCTTAATTACATTCCAAACAGGTGACCTAGGGAAAATCATCATAACTTTTTCTTTGAGCATTGGATTGAAACTTCGTAGGAAGGTGCAGAAAGCAAATGGACTGTAGTTTCGTTTTTATATTTTTTAGAGCCAAAAGACGAAACGGGGACTCGTGGCACATCTTACAAGTTCATCCTACTGAACTAGTCCATAATCAGGACACTGTGGGAGATTTCTCATAACTCTTCCTTGGAGAATCCAATTTGGATTAGACTGGTGGCATTGGAAAGAACACACAGAGGGATACTGTAGGTCACAATTTCAGAACTAGATGATTTGAATGTATAGAGATAAACCAGAGGCAATATTGAGCTCCTACAAAGTGAAAAAAGGTGTGTAGATTCTTTTAAATTTTTGCTTAAGATTGGTTTGAAATTTATTTTCAAGGAATTCAAAGGGTATAGTAGAGCATTATTATCGGTAACTAATTCCTCAAGGAAAGAAATGCAAACACCTAGTAAGGAACCTAAAAGCTCTAGCATGACTCATGAAGAAGAGGAAGAAATGCTACATGATATATCAAAATTACAAGAACAAGTGCAACAAGTGTC
>APFE030088968.1:53624-106659 GCA_000404065.3 Pinus taeda
TATATATAGAAAGGAGGTTTTGTCATTTGTATCATCCAAGAATTGTTCATTTATGTAATGTAAAGGAGGTTGCCCCCTCCAAGAGGTTGAATTCTAAGGCGTTGATCTATCTTTTCTTGAGCTGGTTCATAACACATAGATTCGGATTTCGGTGTGATTCTGGTAAAAGTACCAGTCACCTATGTTGTAGCTTTTGAAAAGCTGCAAACTTTTCTGCATTTCACCCGAAATTCTATCTGGAGGACTTTTCATCAGTAAAGAGGTGGCTAGATGTATGAACAGATCAATGAATTCACAATAAGTATAAGGAGAGTAGTAAACATGGTGGAAGACTAAGGTCCAGAAGATTACATACCTTCTCTCTCCTTTACAATCCAATTTTCTAAGGGAAATTCGAAAGCTATCTGGTTGATAGTGCAGCCACAAATGATATATGTATGATGTGTTTTTAAATACTCTTTCTCTGTCCATGCTCATGAATTTCTCATGGATATTATCAACTATGTAAGTGGCATAATCATACTTGATAGCAGGGGGTTGTCCTGGAGTAAAAATAGACAAGAGAACCAAGGTGGTCTCATCAACATGCTCACTTGTTTTAAATCCTAAGATGTAGGATATCATGTTTATAATGAATCTTCCTGCCTTAGTGAACCAAATATATAGATAAGGAGGTGGGCCTCTGTGCTGGCAATCTGGTCTCATAAACAATTGAGTCAATCTGGTTATCTCCGCACTGGGCAATTTGGCACCTTGGTCAAGCAAAAGTCCCAAGGAAAGAGGAGTCAGAGGTTGAGCTGGCTTGAAGTGCAGCATCTCATTGATGGATTCAGGGTGATGTAAAAGAGGACATTTACAGAAGGAGACATGACTGCTCTTTGAGTGGGCTCATAATTGGCATGGAATTGATGGATGAGGTCAGGGAATACATTCATTGAAGGGAGGTAGTACATGGGCATGTTGGACCCCAAAATTCCATAGACATCAGCATTGTTCTTGTAGCTATTCCTAATTTCACAAAAAGCTTGGAGGTGAGGCTTGTCACCAGTTAAGTCATTAATCTGGAAATCCCTGTCAGCTAGATGTATCCACTCCAGTTCTTTGTGTGGAACATTGAGAGGTGTAACATTCAGGGCCATTGGAGCCTCCATTGCTCACCTATTTGTGATTTTTCAATTTGGAATTTGGGTCTGTGTATCAAAGTAGATAAAATAATGGCTCTGGGATTTTCTTAGGTAATGGCAGAATGAAGTTAATTCGAATTTTAATCTGTTGGGTAAATCTTACAGTGAAAACGAAGTTTGCAGGGCTGCTTTGGTAAAATGGACAAAAACAGTTGTAATACTGCGCTCTTTGAGAGTAGCTTGATGATTTGAGATGGAATTTGGGTGCGTTCTTGGAAAATTTGCAGAGGAAAGTTAAAAAAAGGGGCTTGGGAACCAGATTTTAGGTACATGCCTGTGTTATGATCAGCTCACTGTATTTTAAGCCGCAGAAGTCAAGTTTTTTGCAAAAAATGGGCAAACAAGTATGGTTGGGGTGTATTTTTCAAGAACTATAGACTGAGTTTGCTTGATTTTTGGCTCTACAGATGCAATTCAGAGAAAAACCATAAATACATAGGGTTTGGAGGTAATGAAGTAAATACCTGTGTTTTTGCGACGCACCCCAGGGTAATTTGCTAGTTGGATGATGATTTGCAGAGCAGGATGCTGAACTATAGTGGTCAGGGTGATGGATTGGAGCTTTGGTGGCAAATCCGTTGTATTTTGCATGCACAGGTTCCGCAAAACAACACATAGAAATAGACGAAAAAAAACGTTTTCACGAGTTTTGACAAAAACTTGGCTTTGTGGGATTTTTGGCGCTTTTTTGTGTTCACATCATCATGACGTAAAATTTTTTTGTGTAGCAGGGTACGGAAGATGATGTGGTAGATGAGTTGGTAGATGACGTGGGCGCTGACATGGAGGTGACGTCAGAGGATGACATCATCGGGGTCTCAGCGAGGGCGGTAAATGGTATCCCTTGCACCGCTTTTGGGGCAAAGGTGGTTTCGAGCGGAGGGGATGTGATGACCCCGGGGTGGGCGACATGCGTCCCTTGGTACGACAGCGAAACTTATTTTCATCACGCGGTAACTTTCGGACATCAGAAGCGTTCTGATATCAATGCGCACCGTCCGATCTACAGGCCTTGATCCAACGGTTAACGTTTAATGGAGTTGGCGGAGGTTTATGGCGTGGGGGTTGAGTAATAAACAATGGATTAATTAGCATCGAGGTGAATTCTATTAGCTGTCAGGTGGATTAATAGTTAATCATCGTAGCGTTAATCAAAGTTTAATATTTGCACACAGGGAAGGTTTTTCTGTATGGTTTGCAATGTGGGTTGGTTATTTGTTTAACCAAATGTCAAACAAATCCCGATGGAGCGCGTGGAGGGTTGTTATTGTCCCTGGGTGGAATAATAACTCCCGACAAAAATTGAAATATGGCTATAACTTTAGCCGAGGGGAGGGATATTAAAATATTTTGGGTTTTTTATGTATTTAGTATAATAGGGGCGGGGAAAACATTTACATAGGATTTATATAATAAAGTTAACATATTAATATGGATTTATGAAGGGAAGCACTAAGTTGTAGAGTTATGAACTTAGGCTTAGGGAAATGAGAGGGTTTTTATTAGCAGAGTTCAATAGTTTAGATTTAGGAGAAAATCAATATTTTACACAAGAAATATGGCTTCTTTTCTTAAGTAAAAACACAATTTTACTTAGTCTTTTTCATGAAATGAAGTGAACTAGGAACACTGAGCATATCCCAATGTCCTTGGAGGGAGGTTAGTAAGTGATTGCTATGAGGGGAATGAGGGGGAGTTAGACACGCAACATCTGCTTTGTCGCCACATAATTGCCATGGTGTTCATGATAGTAATGAGATAACTCACCTTTAAAGGACAAAATTACCCATAAACATGCTTCTGCAACCCCAAAACTGCTTACCCATCCTATTACTCCTAACATTTTTTCTTCATTTTCACTAGGTGCATTTGAACTAGAAAACCCTGAGTCTCTTTTTTCTTTAGCTTCCATCCTATCTAAGTTTACCCTTATCTCTTCCAAGGTCTCAGATTTAGCTGTTGAGACCCTTTGCTTCTCTACCTGACTACTCATCTGCCAAGCTTGAACTGTTTGGACAAACCTTTATTCTCTATTCTAAGACAAGTAAATTGAAATATGAACCTGACCAAGATTAAGTTGTTTGGCCATTCATGAACTATGATAAGAGTCAAGCAACTGTACATAGTGAAGTTCTTCAAAATATGGAACCTTTCCAGCATGGAACGGATGAACGTATTTGGCACTTCTCCAGGCAATCATGAAAAATTAAACCTATAGGTATAGGAACCTAACACCTAGCTTGTATAATGAAAGGCTCTGGAGCAAAGTTGCGAATGGGGCAAGCTCCCTAAAAAATGAACCTACTGATGAGACATCTTTATTATACGACTAGAACGAGCAGTTTTACGCGAACTTCAAGCTCGTTAAAAAATAAACCTAGCAATGAACATATGTTCCACCAGAGTTTAAGCTCATTAAAAAATGAACCCACCTTCGGTAAATAACCATTGCGATCGCATTATTATCAGCTTTTGAGCCTTGGTCGTGTTCTTACCATCACCTCCACTCTTTTTTAGCCGATCATACGCCTCCATTTGATTGTTTACCCCTTTTTGAGGAACAACTACGACGAGTGATTCTATTAACCACCTTCTTTACACTATCATGATTGAAAAGTTCCAAACCTTACCTGGAACCAGCCACTATCTGAAAACATCACTCGTTCCTCAAAAAATGAGTCTCCTTTAAGCTCTTTTCATCTGACTCGTAAAATATGAAAAGATTGTCAAGCAATTGGCCTCTCCAGCTCATTAAAGTGATCAAAAGTGTCATCCCTCCTCTAGATTTTAATCTTTTTGGACCTGAGGGATCATTGCACAAAAATATCGAGTGCTTGTCTTGTTCGGATCGTTAAAACTAACGAAAATTCATCCCTTTCATATTATTTTATACTTTTTCAAACTTAAGGGATTATATTATGAAAAGGGATTATTGGAGTTTCCTTTCCATCTCTTTTCAAACTATCTAAAATTGAAAAGGACTGATTTATCTTTGTCGTGAAACTCGTTAAAGCAATAGTGAAAAACTTGTCCATGCAGATAAGAGCGAGTTTCACTGTCGCTAAGCTCATTAAAACATAGCAATGGGTTTGCCCAGAGGGAAAATTATAGAACAAGCATATGTTATCCTCCTTAATCTTAACAAAAATAAATAGGTACTGGTCATAAATGACGGGAAAAATTGGGAAGAAAACTTGAAGAAACTTTATTGGTAGCAGGTCGCTCTTGAACATGACACTTTCACTCTGTCACCATGATTAAGTTGGGTTGTGTTATTTCGTTCACCGGTCATATCACCATTGATCCTCTGTACCATCCATTTTTGGGGTTAACGCTACCAATATATTTCAGTGTCACTGATATGTTCAAGAGAAGTCGCTTAGAGAATTCACCAACCCAAATTATGTCTCATCCGCTGCAATACCTTCACACTTCATTCTTTCATGACCACCACCCTGAACCTTGTATCATCAGATCATTTTCACCTCCACAAAATCATTTGCTCCATTTCGTGTCGTAGATGTGGGATTCATTAAGGCCCTCCTATGACGGGTCACTTCTTGTTGACATCGGCTCATTATCCAAGAAGTTGACTTAGGAACAACCCTTTCAATACTTTGAAGCTTGCATGCCTCAATGGCATGTTTCTCACTTCCAGCGACAAGTTTACATCAATGGCCTTCGACCAGAAGATTTTTCGTGGTATTCAACATCGACTCATGTATTCACACCATGTGAATTGTACTACCATACCTTGAGGGTCATCATCATTATCGATTATTCCTCTCGCGCCTGTTAACAGCTTACATCATTAGCCGATAATCAAGCGATATCTTTCCATGTTCAACTTTTGAACATCTTTTCACATGGATCGACTTGTACTTCGGGCGAAGATTAAATGAGTTTGAAGACCCTAGATCTAGTTTCATCCATTCGGGCTGTGATATATTGAGGAAAATAAAGATATCAAATGTACATCATAGCTACATAGATAATAATCCAAGCCGAAGGATGATGACTCTACTAGAATCATCAGTCTGTCACACAGACGGTTGCTTGTCATATGTACATGAAAATGAATTTATAAAAGCTGAGCATGGGAATGCCCGCCTCAGCTAGATCATGAAAATATTATTAAGATAATGTATTGTATTGTATCTTATTATAGGTCACCTTTCAGTTTGAAAAACCTCGGATCCTCATGACAAAGCATTTCACCTGACATCAGAAGATTTATGACCTCATGCTTTAGGGGGCAACTGTTATAGACCTAAAGGAACAAGGTCAGCTGATTACATCATCTCCCAAAAGTTCTCCATGAAAAACTACTCATAATTGGTCAAAACTAGACCATCTCACCTGCTCCATGGTCAGGGTGTGATGCATCTCACCTAATGCACATGGGGGTGTGATGAATATTGAAAAGCCCTTCTATAGGGTGCGATGGGTGAGAACAGACAAATGGCAGAGACAGTTTGCAAGGTGGATGATCATGGAATCTTCCAAAAACTTCTCCTGTGACACTTGCCTCTCTAAATTCGCCCAAGCATGAGTAAGAGATCATGAAATCTCCAAGTGGAACCATGAACTATCAGGGAAATGACACTAATCAAAACCCCAGAAGCTGACTCACCCACCTGCAAATATCTATATATGGATCCCTCATCCTAGAGATCCAGAGGTTGGAATTTTGTATTTTGTAAGGAAGTGTTGCTGGTTTCTCTGTGGAACATCATAGTGTTGGGTTATCTAGCTTTTCATGAGGTGAAGAGGGCTTTCATGTTGGGAGGATGGTGCTAGGTCACATCAATGGGTTGTAATTCTCTCTTCTACTACTTCTATCAATAAAGTTATTTGAGTTTTCCTCTATATTCTTGTACATCTCTGAATCTTGTAATGATATATGCATCTGTATGGTTAATATATATTTGATCCTATATTGTTTATGATTATAGATCTCTATGCTTTGATGGTATTATGCTGCTTTGACTCTACAGGTGTTCTTTGAAGCAGGACAAGTGAGGAAGGAGTGGTAAAGATCTGTCAAAGGGGAGAGGAAATAAGAAAGGAGCCAAGTGAAAGACTGAGGTTGGTACTCTCTACTTCTCTCTCATCTATTTCTCATAAAGGAAAACACAAGTGACTTTAGTTTTTTTGTTTCTAAGACAGCTACCCGTCTTAGTGGGACTAGCAGCTCTAAATGGACACTAGATTTCCCAATAACAATCCCTGATTTGGACTTGGATCTACCTTTCCTTGACTTACTATGATATCCTCAGCTCTTTCCTCTTTCCATTTTTCTTCCCCTAGCCTCTACAGTCAAAGAATTACCTGATGTCTCATCGGAGCTTTTCTGTCGCATTTCCTTGCTAAGGATTGCACCAACAACATCATCAAACTTTAACGTACTACATCCAGAGATAGAGTTACTAATGGCCATAACTAAACCATTCCAACATTCTGGTAATGAGCACATAAATAATAGATCCCTAACTTCATCATCAAAATTTACTCCTACAGAGGTTAGAACTTAACTAACTGATAACTCTATTAAATTCATTTAAATGGTCAGCAATAGATACACCTTCTGACATCTTCGTATTAAATAAATGGTTCATAAGAAATACCTTATTTTAGGTCGAGGGTTTTGCATACAGTTTGACCAATGTCGACATTAAACCCTCTGTTATTGTTTCCTTTGAAATATTAAAGGCTACCGATGCCGCTAGGCATAGCCGTATTGTTTCAAGTGCCTTTCTGTCAAGAATGTCCCATTCCATGTATTTCATACTCATCGTCTTCTTTATCTTTCCACTCAATGGTAGGTATATATCTTTCTGATACATATAATCTTCCATCTACATCTTCCATAGCGGGTAGTTTTGGCCGCTAAATGTTTCGACCCTAAACCTACCATCTTCCACCATTTCTCCCACTCCAACCAGGAACCCTTCTCTCTTGCACGTTTATCAGCCAAATAGACCTTCGACTCTAATACTAGTTGTTAGAAAATTATATATTACAGAGCAATGGAACACATAAATATATTGCATAAATAAAAACATAGAAAATGAATAAAATAAGAGAGACACAAATATACATGGTTCACCCAATTTGGGTTATGTCCACGGAGAAATAGCTAGTCCTTCCTTTTATATTATCCAAAAAAATGAAGAGATATAACCTATAAGTGATCCGATGAAATACCCTATTCGCTCTCAATCTCCTCTCTCTTCCTCACTCAGAATATAGATCTACATAAATGCAATACAATTCCCTTATATATAGTGAGGGGTTGCCTTCTAGGGAAAAAAACCACAAATTAAGCATAACTTCTATCGTCATATCTCTGCCTAATGAACGGCTCAGATTGACTATGAAATTACAACATTTTACAAATAAAATTTACATCAATTTTTAGCTTCGGGGGCACTGCCCAGGATCCCTGGCCAAGGGGGGCCTCCAAATAATCATCATCACCCCCTGGACCCCCTTCGCAGCGAACATTTTATGGGTGGCGATACCTATGAATAAGGAAGATAATCAGGCTCCACACCCAACACTTTCCACTTCGTGTTGTTCCAATCTCTTGCTCAAATTTATTCCCTCTTATTCCAAACATAAGTAAACTAGCAATCTCAATGCATCTGTAAAAATCCCTTTTCACACAGAAGCATCTTATTCCAAAGTTTCAGAGATTTCAAATACTTGCCTCATGGTCCCTTGAAGAATCGTCATTCTTCTTTTCTATAGGACATAGTTGATTCTACCATGAACTTAGTAATGAATCCTTTCAAGATGTTATCAATCCAGAAAATGACAACTCTTGAAATCCTATTGTCAGTGCTCTTGAGTTGCTGTATCAGCTCAAGAGTCTATACCATAGGTTCTTCACCTTTAAAAAAGTTATTTATTTTGGTAAAAATTGATATCCACTTGTACAACTTGGTAGGAAATGAAGTGAAGAAAATTTTGTATTGATTTGTAAAAATATACTTTTGTAACCAAGCGTCAACTGTTAAATGAGGTTTTTTTTTTGTTTTTTCTTAATCACAAATTATCGCTCTTTTAGTTCTATTCAATCTTGAATCTCTTTCTGCGATGGGTGCCACATCCACATATCCCTCAAACAGACCTCGGTCCTGCCAATGGAACCATTTTTTGGCTTGGTTTGGACTAACCTAGGTTCAATCTATACTGCGCACCAATGAAACCCTCAATCACTAGCCCTTTCAGCAATGACCTACAAGCATATCGTAGTCTCACCTAAATTGACTATGGGAGGATGTAGAACTAGGTTTCTACAGCCTTGCAGGATGTGTAGATGTGGTATTATAACATTCCTTTATTCTTAACCTTCATAAATCACTTCGCCATGTAACATTAATCACTTAAGCATATCATATCAAACCATAAACCACCACTATGCTAAAATCAAATGCAAAAATAATAACTCCAACTCTAAAACATATAATAAGAAAATATACACATGAAGACACCAAATTACCATGGTTCATGCCAATGTGTGGTTATGTCCATAAGAACAGTTACTTAATATAATAACGCTTGTACAACAAATAGTTCTTGGCCTGTGCACTAAGCTGCAGGTTGTCTGCGCAATTAGCTGCATAGCCTCTCCTTTGCTACAAAACTACAGATCACAATAATACAACCATAAAATTGATATGGATCATAAAGATGATTATCTTCCTATTATTTCACCTTATATATACTATTACATCGACAAGTTACATCATTACAATACTATGGTCCAAATACCATGGAATCCCTAAAACAAGCTACTATGGTCTGAAAACCATTAATATCTTACAAACTTATGCTCTTTTACAAAAAGGAGGGGTTTTGACACACCCCGAAGCCCTTACACTATGTGGTACATCCAATTTTGGTCTTCTTCGTGCTTTGCTGCTCTGTTGCGCGGTTCACTTTGCACTTCGCTGCGTGTTCAACTACACACTCCACTCCACAAAATGTGAAATCTTTGCAAAATCTAAGCCAATTCAAGCTACGCGCAACACCACATTCATGTGTCATGCATGCTAAAAATAGCAAGGAAATTAGACATGCAACTGGGTTCCTGCAAGCAAAACCCACTGTCATTGTTGATCCTGATGTCCTCTTGTGCTTTCATGCTCTTCTTTTTCCTTCTTAATCCAAATACAAAGTATTCCATACTCCTCCAAGGGTGCTCCAAGAAAAATATAAGTGTGTAAGAGTATGAAACAACGAGAATAGAAAGATAGTTCCCAATAATGATTTGACAAAATATGTGAATTGATCCTCAGAAGTATTTTTATTAATGATGCCTCTATTTTCTTCATTTCCATTTTCCATTATTTTCCTTCATTTTTCTCCTCACATGTAACATGTGACATTTCACCTCCCTCTTCTCCTATTTTCCATTATTTTCACAAATAAATGCCACTTTTCCCTTCTAAAGACTTTGACAGTTTCCATAGCCATAAATTAATCACAAGTGGTCCTATTCACTATGTTTTTTCCCAATATTTAGCTTGGAATATGTGTCCCACAACCTTGGTTATTATTTTTCCTTTATGAATTTTATTACATTGATTTTTTATCAGGGTTGTTACAAAACTCCCCCCCTTGGGGGAACACCATCCTCAATGTGCAATGACACCGACAACCAGCAAGGCTGCTGTAAAGAAAAACGTACTACCCATGGAGCTTTATAACTTAGCTCATTGTAGTATTTACAATGATCAACCTGCTAAAAAGCAAACCAACATAACCAACATGAAAATCATAATGACATGACAACCATATTGGTCATTGGATCTTTATAACATACCTCATGGTGATATTTACATCCATATACATATACCAAAACACCACACCAAAACATATACCGAAAGACATCCTCTCAACTAGTGAGTAGAGAAGGATACATAACAGGAAATTAATTAGCCATCTCCCATGTAGCGTCGTTGGGCCCAAAGTTCTTCCATTGCACTTTAACCTATTCAATTGCTCAATTTCAGAGCATGAGCATATTTCTATGTAAAATGCACTAAGTTTGTGGTTGAATTTCTCCTTCTAGGTCGACTTGCAATACAAACTAGTTAATCACATGATCAACATCTTTAACATACTTATTAAGAAACGAAACATGGAAAACATCATGGAATTTCATTGTCGGAGGTAGTGCAAGTCGATAGGCTACTAGTCCAATCCTCTCAAGAATCTTGAAATATCCATAATATTGAGGTGCTAACTTGGCACATGATCCAATCTTGAAGGAGCTCTTCTTGGGATTGATGTGAAAGTACACTTGCTTCCCAAATTGAAACCCCTTAAATATCGTTTTATGATTTGCATAATTCTTCCGCCTATCCTGTGTTTCCTTCAAATTCTTCCTGATTATCTGCATTTCCTATTCCAGTCTGCCAACATGTTCAGTCCTATCAACACCTTGTTCATTAGATCACTCCAACTGATTGGAGTGTCACAAGTTTGCCCATAGAGTGCCTCAAATAGAATCATCCTTAGTGACTCCTAATAACCATTGTTGTAAGAAAACTCTACCAGTGGAAGACACTCTTCCCACTTTCACTACTAATGTATTACGTACATTCTTAATGTGTCTTCCAAAATCCTATTGATCCTCTCTATCTCGTCCATCTTCCTATGGATGATAACTTATGCTGAGGGCCAACTCTATACCCAAATCTGAAAATAACTCTTTCCAAAACTTGGAAGAGAACTTAGCATCTCTATCTAATACGATCTTCTTTTTTACACCATGCAAACTAACTATATCTCTGATGAATACCTATGCTACATCATTAGCTAAATATGTAGACTTTAATGGTATGAAGTGTTACCTTGGTCAACCTTTAAACCAAAAACATAATAGAATTATGTTGTCTAGATTTCCTCAATAGACCTATGATGAAACCCATGGAAACGACCTCCCATTTCAACTCTAGAATCAGAATCGGCTATAGTAATCCACGTGGGTGATTACATTCTTCCTTTACATGTTGATAATCAAAGCATCTAGTGACAAAATATTCCACTTCCTTCTTCAAATTCATTCAATATTAAAACTTCTTCATAGCTACCAATGTCTCTGATATCCTCGGTGACCTAAATATGGATTAGCATGAAATTCTCTTAAGAAAATATTCTTGAGCTCACTGTTGTTTGACACATAGATCTTGTCCCTAAATCTCTCTAAACCATCCACTTTGAGATGATAGTCCACACCCTGATCACTAGTACACTACTGTAACTTGTGCATAAGCTCCCTATACATGTCATCTTATTGTCTTGCCTCCAAGATACGATCCTATAGATCTGTCCCATATGAACTCATAGCTTCTATGTGATTTACTTGTATTCTCATGCTAAGGGAATCCACAACCCTGTTCTCTTTTCCTTTATACCTGATCTCGAAATCAAACTCATTGATCAACCATCTAGCTTGTTTGGCATTCAATTTTGGTTGGTCAAATAGATACCTTAATACATTGTGATCGCTCATAAATATAAACCTCCTTCCAAGAAGATAGTGTTTCCACATCTTTAATGCATGGACGATCACTGCCAACTCAAGATCATTTGTTTGATAATTCTTCTCATGCTCATTCAATTTCCTTGATTCATAGCATACTACCTGTCCTTCATGCATCAAGACTCCACTAAGTCTTCTCTTTCAAGCATTTGTACACACCACAAACTATTTTTATGGATTTGGGATCTTTACAACTGGAGCATTTGTCAACAAATCCTTCAACTGCTCAAAACTAGTTGTAACTTCCTCTGTCCATTCAAATTTCTTACCTTTCCTCTACAATGATGTAATGGGACAAACAATCTGACGGATGTTCCTGATGAACCTCCTATAATAACCTTCTAACCCCGTGAATTATCTTACCTCATCCACATTTCTAGGAGTTTCCCATTCTATGATAGCTCTTATATTTTCCGGATCCACTCCTATGTGTTCCTTGGAAACCACATGTCCCAAGTAATGTAAATTTGTCTGAAAGAAGTTGCACTTGCTAAGATTGACATACAATTAAGGCTCTCTTAGTAATCTCAACACTATTGCTAAATGGTTGGCATGTTCTTCCTCATTCTTAGAATATATTAATAAATCATTAATGAATACGATAACAAACTTGTCCAAATAAGGACGCAACTCACTATTCATCAAGCACATAAAAATAGTTGGAGCATCAATCAAACCAAATGGAACTACAACAAACTCATAATACCCATACCTGGTCCGGAAAGTAGTCTTATATATGTCTTATTCCTTAATGCATACCAGATGGTATCCTAATCTTAGATCAATCTTTGAGAACATTGTTGCACCCTTCAAATCATTAAACAAGTCACCAATCCTCAAGAATGGATAATTGTTCTTGATGGTCAATTTGTTTAACTGCATGGAATCGATGCATAACCTGAGAATAGCATCCTTCTTATTCACAAACAACATCGGTGCACCCCAAGGCAACACACTTGGCCTAATGTATCCCTTGTCAATAATTTCCTTTAACTGCAAATTCAAATGTACTAACTTTGGTGTGCTCATCCTTTATGGTGCCTTTGATGTTGGTGCTGCCCCTCATACCAATTCAGTAGAAAATTCAACTTCCCTGTGAGGTGGCAACTCTGAAATATCTACTGGGAACACATCCTAAAACTGTTGTAAAACCAGATACCTTCTCAAGACATCCACATCCTCAAATTCCTTATCTTTATCACTAGAAATATGTACTACAAATAACACACATCTTTTCCTGTGATTGCACTTTACTTGCATAGCTGTCACCATTTTAATTAATGTTTCCTTCTTCTTACCCTACAATATTATTTGCTCCTCGTTGTTGTTCAAGCACTCAATCACCTTGTCATAAAAATCCAGCTTGGTCCTATGAAGATATAGCTAATCCATACCCAACAATGTACTGTATTATCCCAACGAAAGCACATTCAAATACGATGATGTAAACATGCCATTCAACTCAAATGCACAAGCTCTTACCCAGTGATGAACTCTCTTCTTAATACTCAGCCAAATGCACTAACCGATACTATGCATGCACTTCTTTATTCAAACCACACTTATCCACTAGGTTAGGATTAACATAAATATAATTAGATCTAGGGTCAATCAAAATAGAAACAACTTGATCAAAATGCTTACCATCTATCTTGATATTATACGCTTAGTGATCTACCTACCTATTACCTATCACTACATAAATTCGAGGAATAATTTGTTCAACATCCCCCACCACTTGTGCCTCTTGAGCATTGTAGATCTACAGTCTGCCACCCTGACATTGTGGATAATATCTTCTACAATGCTCTCGTCCACCAGTCCAACACTACAAGGGCTTCCTACCATCACCCTTGTTCTCCTCCTTAGATCGAAATACTTATCCTCTACCAAATGCATTGAACTTCCTTGATGGTGTTGCATTTTGTTTGTTACCTGTGTCCTAAGGTATTATTCGCTTCTTATTCCATTTTCCTTTATTGTTCTCATTACCTTTCCAAACCTTCTTAGTCTCAAATTTTCACTTTGATTACTAGAAACAATGTTTTAGTTTCTTGATGGCTTCCTCTAATGGTTTAGGCTCATCAAACTCAATCCCCGCTTTGAATTCTACTGGAAATCCACTGATGAATCTCTGAATCTTCACTTTCTTCTCCTTCAGATAGGGCACATACCTAAATAACTATAATAATATTCTAGTGTACTCATGATCGGTCATACATCCCATGTTAATCTCATAGAATTCTTTTCCCTTGTCATCGTATTATCTCACTAATATATAATTCTTCCTGAAAAGTATCTCGAACTCACTTCAGGTAAGCCCTTCTTTATGAATACCTCTGAGATCATTTACATCTCCACACCAAATGTCTACTTTATCTTTAATAATGAACGTACTTATGTTGGCCTTCATGTTCTTTGAGTAGCCATGCAATCTAAAAAACGTATTCATCCCAGGAAACCACACTTTTGCATCATCTGACTTCTTCATTTCCGCATCAAAAGCAGGTGGATTTTATTTCTTGAACTCATCCAGAAAATATCCCCTGTCACTCCTCCTATAAAGCTGATAATGATGATGAACATGATACCTATCTGAACCAAAACTAGAGTAGAGGCCATGCCCATTGCCTCACATATCATGTGTATCTAAGAACCTTCCATCTCTGACTATCTCATCTCTATCCAACTTGTGCCCACCATGTGACCTGCTACTATATGCTCCATTAGTCCTATCCTCTTATCCATGACTGATTCTAAGAGGTCATTATCTCTGCAAGTCTAACAAGCTCTAAAGAATCATCGCATTGGCCTTTGCTTATTTCTCCTATGCCCTAGCAATTCTCTCTTGTGATTGAATGATTCAATCATTATCTTCTTTGAAACTCCTTATTTATGCCTTAAAATTTCTCAAAGTCTCTGTTATGTTAGGAGAATATCCCTGACCATGTTGCTCATCTTATCTATAGGGAGAATCTCAAGAGTTGTTGTCTACCATCTTGCTAGTCATAGTTTATCTTCTCTTCCTTCAAGGTATATCATGTTAGCTAAACCAAATTAGAAATAAACCAAGATACCTCAATGTAGTTCAAGGGAGGATATATCATCTGCAAGGTCAACCAGATTAGCACATTACATGTGTAATTATAATCACTGCATTATATAGACATCATCTTAATCATCATCGAGTTATCATGCATAATTCCACAATTATAACACTGACTAGGTACTATGCATAACAAATATATGGGCGACACACATGCATAAAAGTGCATTCATAATCGACATACATTCATGACAACACATCTTAAAAAAAATCAGCGTCTTCTACATGACATCACAAAGGAAACTATGAATACCACCATGCATACACAACAAGCACATAGACCATAAGCATAAGGAAATATATGCAATCAACATGTACACATAACACATTCATCCAAGGAGAAGGGAAATTAGACATCACCCAAGGACAACATAACTATGATTTGACACCACTTTGTAACACCCTCCTCGCACATCTACCCAAGTAACCAACCAATTAAGGTAAACATTAGTTGAATATTTACTATGATATGATTCAACTCCCCAAGTACAGTTAAGGAAATGGAACCGACAAAACAAGACCTATATGACCTTCCATAGGAGCTACAAAACCTTTATGAGACAACTTGATATTTTGTTGATCTAGACCCCCAATTTCTCCCATGATGCCATGCATGTGACTGAGACCCTCCATTCATTTCCAATGAATGGCATGCATGCAACTGTAGCCTTTTTTAGGCAATTTTGTGCCAGCAAACCCCATATTTTGTGCCACTTTTTCAGGGCTAGGACTCAGGCCACTGCTAAGAACTTCATGAAACTTCTAGAATTGATAAATAATAATGAAATAAGGCTACTAGTGTAAACATTTCAAAAAGGACTTGACCTGATCCCTACTAACCATGATAATAATTTCATCAAACATATCGTAAACATGAAATCTACAGGTCATAACAACATATTTGAACACAGGGATATCATACTTATCTGAGAATCATCAAGGAGGATTGATATCTCCTCCCAATAGTTGAATTGTTATGTATTAGGTCATTCATTTATTATTATTTCAGCTACTAACCCAAACATGATGAGATACATGCATTAATTTTATCATAAAACATTCTCATAGCTAGCAAATAACCAAAGATATATCAATGATGAAACAACTATTAAAGCCACATCATGAAAATCACATGTTCTAATGAAAATACCAAAGGAAAAGGAGCTCTTATTAACATAATCAAATACAACTAAGTCAAGGACTTCCATGAACCACCCAACCATAGATTGGGCTGAACCAAATCTCTCTTTCAGCCAATCACCCCCACGCCATACTCTAAGAATGAATGTGGGATCTCATGAAACAATTCAAACAAAACCAAACTAGGTCTTCCAGAGGCCAAACAACCTCAACCCTCAACCAGTGATTCCACCTTATGGTCAAACATCACTAACCATCACCAAATCCATCTCTACCTAAGTTGTCTAGGGCTTTAGATCGTTTATTCTGACAAAGGCTTCCAGGACTAATAACTCAACCCACAAATGTTGTCAACCTCCAAATCATTTATCCAACCAAGGCTTCCAGGAATACTAACTCAACCCAATAAGGGCTCCAAATCATTTTTCCAACCAAGGCTTCCAATACTAGTAACTCAACCAAAGTTTTTACATGGCCTCTAGAGCATTTGTCCAACCAAGGCTTCGAGAACTAGTAACTCAACCCACAACCAAAGGAACATTAGAACCAACCAGAAAACAAAGATAAAACACACAACACCATGGATATCCAAGAAATGAAAAGGCTAGGAAAAACCACTATCAATCCACGAAATCCTCCATGCCAATGAAAAATTATAACCAAGCAACCACATGCTTGTCCCTTGCATGCCAAAACTAGAAAGGAAATCATGCATGCAACTCAGTACCTGCAAGGAAAGCCCGTTGTTTTTTTATCCCAATGTACTCATGCACTTTCCTGCTCTTCTTTTTCCTTCTAGATCCAAATCCAAAGTATGCCACACTCCTCCAAGAGTACTCCAAGGAAACTCTAAGTGTGTAAGAGTATGAGAGAGAGAGAGAGAATAGAGAGAGAGCTTCCAAAATTGGTTTGGCAAAATATTTGAACTGATCCTCAAAAGCCTTTTTTATCAATGAGGCCTATATTTTCTTCATTTTCCTTTATTTTCCTTCATTTTTCTCCTCACATGAAACCTGTGACCTTTCACGCTCCTTTTCTCCTATTTTTCATTATTTTCATAAATAAATGCATAAATTTTCCTTTCCAAAACCTTTGCCAATTTCCATAGTCATAAATTAATCATAAGTGATCCTTATCACTATGTTTTTACCCAACATTCATCTTGGAATACATTTCCCATGACCTTGGTTATTATTTTTCCTTTATTAACTTTATTACATGGATTTTTAACTAGGGTTGTTACAGCTTGAGAGGTGTTAGATATTGGTTGAATAGGTTTGGTTAAATATGCACCCTATGAAGGTTGTCTTACATTAATTTGAGCTTTAACATGTTGCTATATAGTTTGATCAATAGGAATCTTATATGTAGGTGGAAGAGGTTGAGAGATTAAAGATGAAGCCATAACCAAACGAGGTTGTACGGGCTGGGTAGGTTGCCAAACATTAGTAGTCATTCCAAAATGAGGAATCAAATGAGGCTAAGTTTCAATTTGAGGAGATGGAAATATCCTTGTAACAGGGTCCCCCCTATCGAAAGAGGATGGGAATATGGAGGAAACTTCCCTCCAAGAGGAGGGTTCCCAATAGGATGTGGATTGGACTGTTGTATGTGTCCATACCTGCTACCATAAAGACCAACCTATTCTTGAATCATAGATGTTGATAGAGGAGGAAGAAAAAATTATGTAGCGGTCATTAAAGAAGTTTCAGGTAAGATCCCAAAAGAGGATGACATGGGAGAGGTCCATGGATCGGATGTTGTGCAAGAAAAGGTACGAAACAATGATTGGTAACCAGGAGTGACAGACAGGCCACCATAAAAATGAGTCTCTGATGATGTTACAAACATGGATGAAGCTGCAACATGGGTTTTCTCGATCATAGTATTAGATACAGGCTGAGAAACTATAGAAGATTCAATAATGGTTAATTTTCCCAAAGAGGGTTGCTGAGGGAAACTGAAGGGTGAGTTGAAAGGAAAATAACCAAACAATGGAGATTGTGATGGAGTATCTGTAGAAGGCAAAGGATGATCCTCATAAAAAAACATCCCTTCTTCGATAGGAGAGGAAGCTCAAGTCTCTTCCTAAGGAATCTCTTCAATACTCACAAGACCAGGTGGAAGTAGTTCACCGTCAGGTCCAAGATATATAGGTGTTGGTTGGGTATGATACAAAGGAAGAGAAGAGGAATCTCCTAAAGTAACTAGTGTGGATAAATGAGGTACCTGAGGTTGTATAAACTCAGGTTGTGTTGTCTTTAATTTAGTATGGTCAAGTTCAATAACCTCAAGTAATGAAATTTCAGGTGCTACTGTTTTGACTGTGTCAGACTCACAAACCAATGAAGAAGTAATTTTTGGCTTCAGTACTCATAGGAAAGGATGATTCTGGTTGATATATTTCAGGTGGAGGACTAGGATTAGTACCTCCCGAAGTACTAGATTTGAAAGTCTACGTATTATTGTGCTTCTGATGATGACCATGAGTTGCCTCAGGTGAAAGAGGGGGCTAATTTTGCATTCCTTGTGAATGACAGAGTGTAGGGTGTTGTTCTTCCATGTTTGTTCAATGAATTTTAAAAATTAAGAGTAAAAATAAACTAAACAGGGTAATATAGGCATAAAGGCTTACCAAGCAACTGTGAACTATAAGATGCCACCTTGGGGAGCCAAGGGTTTACATATGGGCATGCAATCTCCCCGATGATGTGTTTGGTGTATCACATTGTACAAGGGGGCCAAATCGGTTACCTAAGGTTAGGATAGAAACCTATGGTGGACTTCCAAAATATACTTGATGGTACATGGAAGTATAGTCCATGTTAGTGTTATCTAATGTGTAAACATACAATGTGATTATTTCCATATACTTTTCATGCATCGAGCACTATCCAATATACCCAAAGGTACATGTAGAACAGTCTAATACACTTATGTACATGGAAAGGGATATCACCCCCGAAATGAAACACTGGAAAAAAATGATAGCTCCTATGTTTATACATGTCAGAACACCTCTCTAGCATAGACCTCTATATTTTTGTGTTAATGTTTCAAATGCTCCTTAAGAATGATTCAATAAATTTTGAATTTTATCTTGAATTATGTTTCAATTTTCAAGGCTAACCATGAATTTCACTTGAATATCCTAAATATGTTGTCTAGCATGACAAAATGAAATATTCTTTTCAATGAAAATATATGTATGGGAGGTAAGAGAACAAAGAGTGGTGTAGCATAAAATATGCAACAAACAAAATCTATTAAATCAATTCCACTAATGAAACTCTTCCAAATTCCAATTTCACACACAAAAACCCTAAATGAATGCCAAAATGCATGAGATTTTTCTTTTTGATCCACTTAATTTTCAGATGAAAACTAAGATACTTGTTAAATCACTGACAAAAGAGACTATTCATAATGATGACTACAATAGAAAATTCCTTCAAAAAATCCATGATCAAGAAATAGTTTGTCAATGACCTAATTAAGAAGAATAAAGCATAATCCAAACAAATTCTTATCAAAGGCTGTAAAACCCAAAAGAAAAAAAGTGGAAGCTTTTAAGAGACCAAGACACATTCAACGATATAAATAAAACCAATTCAAACTAAGAAAATCAAAGAGCAAGACACAAAATACAATTGTTTGCATCTAATAAGGGCCATCGTAGGTGCAGTGAGGGCACCGGTTCTTTGCAACACAGGTGTGGAGAAGGCTAGGGTGAACTGCAATGATCTATCTCTAGATCAAGGGTAGTGCTAATGTGTATCCAACCAGTTTACAAAACAAAATGAATCCAAGCTTAGAGAAAGGTATTCCTAGGGTCAATCCAAAGCTGAGTGTGGAAATGAAGGTTTGTTCAAGAAGTGAAATAAGGGCTAAGGTCAAGGAAACCACGAAGGGAAAGAGATGCTCCACAATGGATTCACCAAATTTTTTATGGAATTTACCATTGCAGACAAAAGTATCTTCCTTAGACCTAGTGGACTGATCTATAACAATAGAAAAAAAAAAAGAATATAGACTTTCCCTTAAAGAAATTGAAGAATGCAAAGAGGCTTACTTGGAATTTGTTTCAAGATTTACTTTCCTCCTCTCTTGTAAGCTCCAATTGTAGCTCTGATTGATATAATTAGAACCTGCACATACATTCACAACAACCCAAATATCCAATACATCTACGAAGCATAATTCAATTACTCTATTCAATGGATCAGCGAAGCATTAAAATACATGAATGTAAATTTAACATAACTCACATATAGGAAAACGATATAATCTTTGTATTAATATAAATAAGAGAGAGTTTAAAACTAATAATAGTAGTTGATCTTGTAGAGATCTCCCCAATTTCACTTGTCCTTCCTTGTCACAAATCACACCTCAATTTCAACCTAATGCATGAAGATGATGGCTCTCTTAGATTCAAGGCAACAACATGAGGGCATGATCAGTTTCTAAAATTCAACCTTGATGTCGTAGATGGTAGTAAATTTATAGGAGAGGGATGCTAGTTTTAGGAATTTTAATCCATTTACCAATATATGCTTGAGATCCACTTAAGATGGGAGGATGAGCTTAAGGGATAAGAGGTGAAGTCTCCAACATAGGATCATATAGGACTCAAGCTTCTTATCTAACGTAAATGGTTAAAACAACCATTAGAAGCTTCTAGAAGAAGAAGCTTCAAGATTCTTTTTAATTTTCCTGAATTTCTAGAATCAAGGCACCCCTAACAAGGACCAAGCTATTGTTGACCATCGTTGGTGCAGAAATGAGCAACCCATTACAAAACACAAGCCTCTAAAGGGGCAAGGTCTGCTGGGGCTTAAAAGCACTGATTTCAAGCAGTCAGACACAAAAACTCAGTTATTTGGAAAGGTCGTGCTTAAGGATTTGTGTAGGGATTAGACAACATGTTCACCGATGATGATCAATCCGGTTTGTAAGCTTATTGACCAAATATGACAAAATGTCCTATAACAATGAGTTCAGTAGTGTTTTGGAAACTATGTTAAGGTAGAGAAAATATATCCTTGGGCATGGAGTCATATAAAGTGCAAATTAATCAACCACCACTAGAATATTGGTTGTAGTGACAGAGGCTAAGAGAAGGATAGTTGACATATCCTTAAACAACCTTGTTATTGAGAGTAGTATGAGAAAATAACAAAAAAAGTTTTAAAACAGACCATCTGATAAATGAATTATGTTTAGTTTAGATAAGAAAACTAATAATTGAATGGTAAAGACAAAGCTTGAAAGTGAAGCATGAATTCCACCTTTAATACCTTCATTCAAGCATAAAGAATAAACATATTTAATGAAAATAACATAGAAAAGGCACATTCACCAAGAAACAAACTAGGACATATCAACACATGAATTCTCAGCTTTAAAAGATTGCATTCTTTTGATCACTAGTCACCTACTATTAACAGGGATAAACATAACACATACACAAATTACAATTCACTCTCAAGTTTCGAACCTTATACATTATAGAAATGATAGTATTTATAGACTACTTACAAATTGTTCAACATCCAAAAATATTAGATCTCAAACCTCTCCATCTATCAAAAGTTTACTAAAAAAAATAAATAAAAATAAATAAATAAAATCAAGAAAGAGATAATATTTTATCCCAAGTCAAATCTAATGATGTGGCCTTTAATTGTTGCCTTGTCTTTTTAATAGGAAACAAAATTTAAAAAAATCTAGAAAGATAGAACTCAAACATACATTGAAATCTCTCTAACTATGATACTTGTTAGAACACTGAGAGAGGTGTTTTTAAATGAGCCCGTTCCCTCCAAAAAGTCCTTTTTTTTAATTTCGTTTCCATATGTTCATAATCCATGCCCAAAGTTACTCACTTTTACAAGAAAAGACTGAGTAAAATAATGTTGTGATTTGATTCGTCATCGTCGTCTATTGATGTTAATAAGATATGATACCAGTTAATTTGACTGCGTCATTTATCATTGGATGAAAGGTTGTGTTGATCATTAATTTGGAAGCGCCTTAGTTTTAGCATATGTACCATATCGTTGTCATTTGATTTGTCAACAAATCTCTTATTTTGTTTTTAAACCAGTGCTGCCCAAGTAAACCATTGCTTCCATCTTATCTGTCAACGATTTTGTTTAAAATAATTGAACCAATGTTGAATTATCTAGTTAACGCACCTAATTTTTTTGACACTCCAACCATCTTAGCCTTTATTTAACATTTTTTACATTTATTATAATTTTAGTTTGTAATATCATTAAACAAACATATCATATATGTTAATTCCTTTATCATGCCACTTGGAATGCTATGTGGTTTGAAAGAATGGTGGAGAAAGATTGGGTGCATTATGTGTATTTATAATCTTGGTTTTTGTTTCACATGTAATCCTCTTTAACATAATCTTGTATTAACAATGGAAGAGGATGAAATTTGAGTGGAAAGTTGTGCCTTGCATATGTCATTTTTTACTGAGCCATTATTTCAATTATCTTTCATCTTTGAAATCAATAAAGCCTTTTTTCGTCAACTATTTTATAAATAACATCTGGGATGTTATTCCCTTATACTAAAAGTTCTTGAATCCTAAGTCGTTTATGTCTTCAAATCTTATGGGCTTTCCAAAAAAAATGCTACTAATAAGGAAAAGTTTTCTTGGAGGAAAAAAGAGCTTAATAACTAATTATCAAAATAGTATAAGAGTTAGTTATTGAAACAATGGTAGAAACAACACTGTATATAAACTCTCAAAACATGGCGCTGTTCAAGAAAAAGAATCCTATATTATTTTAGTAATTCAATATAGATACTCTGTAAAATATAATAATGAAACGTGTACTTAAACTATAGTATTTCAATGCTTATCCCTTGTTTTGTATAAGGATGCACTTTCACATTTTATTAAAGGATGGTGAATGTATTATTCTATACTACTTTTAGTTCCTTTAAAGTGACTATAAATGTCATGTTAGGTTTTTAATTATGTGTTTCTGTGTATAATTAATCAACTAAAAGTAAAATAATTGTAATAGTTAAAATATTTTAATCGTGTGTTGCTCATTGAGAGAATTGTGTATCAACATGTGAGAGATAAATATATAAAGAATCAATGTAAATCCATTTTGATTTGGAATTACATGTATTTATGGTAGTTCAATTGGATTCATTACAATTCTCTAAAACATCTCTTATATTAAGAATTTGTATATTATAATGAATTTTCTAAATTCTTATTGTTTTTCCTATTTATGTTTTGATATGCTAGAATAACTATAATTTTTTTCATATTCAGTTAAATTTTTTTTATTAACTGAAATTACTCATCACATTTTATATTAATTCTCAAATTTTCAATAAAAAGAAAAAACTTACCTCAATTCTCTTTTAAAAAAAATTGTTTTAAGTAAGCTTAAGTTGTTTTCACTGTAACCGTTGACTTTATATTCCATCCACTTTTAAATTAACTTTATACTCCATTTACTAGTCCTTGCTTGCAGCATAGCAAGGCCTATTGTGATCAATAAACACTGACGTACTATTAAATGGCTTTAAACAACTAGTACATTTCATGTTTTAACCCATGTTTAAAAAATAACGCTGCCAAACAAACTTTTATCCAAATTCTAGTTTGTACCCCTTATTGCCGAGGAGACGGCATGATTTCGATGAAACTTAAGATAATCAATTTCAAATTTCAAAAATACTTTACTTCAAAATAATATATACAAAAGTTCCAACACTAGACCTGTGGTGTATTGGAGCCATCCATCCCTCTCCATCTGTTTATGATAGTTTGCATGTTGGTGGCATGTGGTTTTTTGCATGTTGGTTGGCCTAAGATTTGTGATAAGTCACTATAATTGTTAATTACGAAGGCAAAGGGTAGTTTCTTGTCCGAGAGGCACCTTCTTGCAGAAGAGATCTCATCAATGGTGTTGATCAAAATGACGGAAATTGCAGAAGCTTACCTTGCTATTTGAGTTGGGTTGGGCTGCATTTTGTAAGTTGGAAGCGGTATAGATTGTGGATAAGCAGGATAGATTGTGGAAGGTAATCATGGCCGAGTTGGATAGATTGTGGAAGTTGGTTAACCTTGTTCTAGTTGGGGTGATTCCATTGCGAGGCTAGTGAAAACATTGCCTTAAACAGATTAATTCGAGGTAAGTTCCCCTGCAAGGAGATGATCTCACACTTTGTTGGGTTAGGTGCGAAGTTCGGACATGTGCATTGGGTTGATTTCATGTTGGTCTATAGAAAATGAATATCTGTAAATCCAATGTGACCCAAATCTTATCCATTTTGGCCAGTTGCTTATCCTATTTCTTCTCTCACTGCTCATGTTCACCCTTCAACCATTTTTGAATTGATGAGCAAATGAATATGAAGAAAACAAAATAGCGTAGCTTCAACAGAAAATTCATTCTTTTCATTGCTATAGATAAAGAATATTGACTCTCCATTCCTTGGAGCTCGATCCACCCTAGAAGACTAGGTGATATCGAACATCATCTCTCCAAGAAATCAATGGTGCCCTCGTTCACTCACCAACCACTGCATCAATTATTTCCCACTGGTATCCATCAACGATGGGATAGTCTCAGTCGACTACTTGGGCATCAACTCATTCCAGTCAACCAACCTTGAATACTTATCATGGGATTTCCATAGACAGCAAGTGGGCTACATGCACACCGTCTAATAGTTAATCTACAAGTTTTATGTTTTTATGAGGTTATATTTACTATAATTTTATTAATTTTTCATTAAAAATTTTAATTTGCAATTTCATTGTTGGGTTGTTATAGCGTGTCAAGGAATAAATCCTGTGCCTTAGCAATATTCGATCATTCTCATTGTTTGATTCCTGGTCCTTAAATCAATTGAGTTAAGGAAAAAATCCCATGCCTCAGCAATATTCAATCATTCTCATTGTTTGATTCCTGGTCCTTAAATCAATTGAGTTAATTCCCTTGCCTGGTAATTTCTTCCTTTTTTATCTCTACCATCGCCTTGGTTGTTTCCCCACCTTCTGCCATCGCCTTGGTTGTTTCCCCACCTTCTGTGGATGGGGACATGGAAATTTCTTCCTCAACATCACACTTATAACTCAGACTATCTTCATGAGTGACGTCTGCATGCATCCAAGTGAACAACCTTTTTGCAGGTACCTTGCAATCTAGCTACCACCTCGCATGGATACTTCGTTACAGCCAGATAGTAAGTTATTTGGTATGGTAGTATTCTACCTCTTCCTTGTGAAAGGGGAAGGGGATATATCTCATCAATCGATAACAAAAAGTGAGCTTTTGTTGCTAAGGTCTTTTTCCAAAATCTATCAACTAAGGTCATGAGTGAGAAGAACGACTTACCATACCACAACTCCAACCCTCCATAATCTCGGCTCGCTATCTTAGCCTGCTTTGGACCTGACTTTCTTCCTTGCTCTCCATACTTTTGAAACATTTGACAAAGCATTCACATCTTCAAATATGTTATGCCTTAGCAGTCCCATTATGCCTTACTTTCTTCCCCTGGCTAGCCTTGGGTGGCTTTGGCTTTCTTCTTTCTCTATCTAGTTACCAATAATATAAAACAACCTTACTTTGCTTAGCTAGAAGGGGATAAACTTTTAAGCTCTTGCTTGCAATTTGTAAACATGACTCTCAATTAATGACTCAGGTTATCACCATTACTTTGTCTATCCAATTGAAAGCCGCTTTACAACACTCAATTAGCCAGGTCAGCAATTAGTTTTCTTTCCAATGTCCAAAACAGATTCTATGCCCTTGGCCCTATGAATAGTGAGCGTTAAGACCATCAATCTTCGATTTAATCTCACTTTACAATCGTCAAAGTGAGACGTGAGATCACTGACCGATGCTAGCTAAATAAAATGACAATTTATGAATGCAAAGAAGAGTTGTGTCGATTTAATCTGTCATAATCCATTTTCCCAACAATAATAATAATATTCCGCGTAAACAAAAAAAAAAATCTTTTATTTTCATGGCACATAATCTAGTTCGGGAATAAGGGTTGACCCACACCCTTGGCATTCTTTTAATTATTCATCATACGTTACACTGTTATAGTCATTACCAAGGCGACTTTATATCTGCATTTAATTCTTACCAACCGGTTGATTGACAATCGGATACCATACGATTTACAGTACCGATCCTTACGGCGGATCCTACCCACTGCATATCAATTGCATGAGATATGGACAGGTGGCCCTGTCTTGATGTTATCGACCTTCGATCTGGTTGTTGATCGCGAGGAAAGATTTTTCCTTAAATGCATCAGACAAGTACTCTGCTTCTCGGGATGTTGGCAATTTCAACGATGGGGATTCAATCCTGCCATCGGACGGTGGAAGACTCGCGGGTTTACCCTACAAGCTCCATGTTAGGGTTTCTATTATTCATTTCTCCGAGAGAGGCTGCCTCGAGAGAGCTCTGTCACGCGGCATCCTTCCACAGCATCTGCTACACAGGTGATTTTCTCGTTTTGTTAACAGTCTGGAATCATTTGTTTGTCCCTGGAGCTATGCGGGTGATCAACATTCTATTTATTTATTTTACAGTATGTTTACTTTCATAACCCTACTTGTTTCCTAACAGCCTTTACCGAGTTTAAGGTTCGATTCTGAAACTAACTGGTAATATATCGACTGGTGGAACAGGTATGAAGCTCGGCACGGTGGTAAGGAGTTACAGTCATGGAATCTCAGGATGACCTCGTTTACCGGTAAGAGTTTAACCTCTATAGGAAATTGGCGGTGAAACGAAGAGTAATTTAATACTTTTCCTCTCTTTGTCAGGTGTTTTGCATGTTTCTCATGGATGCTGGTTCTTTGTTTACTTCCTGGCTAGGAAGCCCTCTACAGCCCGATGTCATGGGCTCCGTCCTTATACCGTTCCATGATTACAGTAACGAGATTACACCTTAAGAGGTTTCGGTCTTTATTTAAGGTTTATTTGTAAATTAATGAACTCCCGAGAGCTAGGTTCTCTCTTACTCCATTTAAGGATTTTATTTGGCGGCCATAGTTTTCCTGGCTTTTAATTCGGCTGCGCCTTCCAGAACAGTTTAATGTTTGAAGGACTGTTTCTATTTAAGTATATATATGTCTTTTATTCCACACCGTGTGAAGCTCAGCTCTGAGCATATGGTTTGATTTTTCTTTGAAGATTCGTTCATATGTAAATATTTCTTAGCTTTCGTTAACTGTTATATAGTTATTGTTCCATTTTTCTATAATAATGGGTTTTAATATCAACGAGGGTTTGGTTGCCTCATTTACTGTATAATCTACGTTTTCTCAATTTGACAGCATATATGTGTACATCTGTTTATATTAGTCAGTTTTACGCCCAAATGCGCTCGACGCACAGGGGTTGTTTCCATATAATGACAATGGTTTTTACTTTCTGGGTTCGCTGTAAAAATTATATTCATGGAACTATCCCAATTATTTCCGATTATATGTTCGCGGAATCTATTTGTATGATGCTACTTGGTTATTTCTAGTTACGTAACTTTCGAGTACTGTGTTCTTCAGGTTCTGCGATATATTTTCTTTTTAAAATATATGCTAAATGTCATCCCGTTTCATTGCAGAACCCCGACCCTGTACTTGAGGGTATATAAATGTTTATGCATGTCGTTTGGTCATAACTTTTCATTTTGCAATGTCGTTGTATAATTTTGCTATATTTTATTGTTACAGAGGAGGAAGTAAAGCCTCTTTTACAGCATATGATTCTAATGAATTTTATTACAGTATGAGGGAGTAAATCTCACCCCGACCTATAAATATTTGCCATTATCTATTCGCTGCTCATTCAGTTATTTTATTTTCATTCTCTTTATTTCATACAGGTACAGTTATTGAATTCTTTCATTCCCCTGTATATAGAGTTACTGTTCCCCATAGCCCAGCGGTCTGTCTTTTATGGGAGGAATTCGGTATGACAATAGCCTCCTGAAGCCTCCCAGACGGCCTTCCGCTCAGATTAATTAATAACTCAGATTCATTCGATTGTACACAGTTCACCTTTTGTAAGTTGTATAATGAACCTAAGTTCTATTGATCCTTAATAGACAGTACTCTGTTTTCAAGATTTATATATAACTTAGATTTTATCAAACAAGGATAACAGTCTTTCCCTTCTCAACTGAATGTAATTATTCTCCTGTTAATATACTGGAACTACCACCAGAGAGTTCCAACGACAATCTACAGCTATCTGTTATTGGAAGAGTATCAATTTTCTAGTAAATATAACAACAGTAACAGTACATACCTGCACTGTCACCCGTGGCCTCCGAACCTTCTTCAGTTTGGAGAAGATTATGTCTTGTCGCTTGTTTTCCACCTAACCACGAGATTAATCGATCCAAACTAATCTCCCCCGAAGCTCATTTGCCAGGCCTCTGCCTTCAGCAAACTATAAAGCACTACCTGTGCCTGTGCTATCTGGTCCTCACCAGACTTAGCACTGTCTTTTCTGCTTCTACCTTTTCTCTATTTTTCCCCCGTCTGTTTCCCCAACAGCCCAGGCCTTTCCTTTTCCATCTTTCTATGGAAGGATGGAAAAACAGTTAGGGTTTTTCCCCCTTCTTGGAAAACTGTTTATAATATCTATATAATATAATATATATATATTATATATATATATTTAAAAGAATAACAATCTAGCAGAAAAGAGAATAACTTCCTCATCAAAGTTACTATATGTAATTAACTCAATTCAAATTCAGTTTTGGAATTAATAATATTTTCACCATTTTATAAAGAAATAATAATCTCTGTTCCACATTTTACCTACAATGGTAAAAACAGAGAATTTATTCACATAATTATCTGGTCATCACATCTCCTCCCCCTGAGATTGGACACCGTCCCGGTGTCTTTCAGCTACGAAAAGAGCTGGATAAGTTCTTCTCATTAATTCTTCATCTTCCCAAGTGGCTTCCTCAGGTCCATAGTGTCGCCACTGGACCTTAACTTGGGTAATAACTCGTTTCCGCAACTGCACTTCTCTCCGGTCGAGGATGTTCAGAGGTTCGACTAGAACCTCTCCTTCCGGTTTGACCTGCATTACACAATTCCAAAGTTAGTTTTTTCCTTTCAATATCAATTTCAACAGTCTACTGCAGCAATAGTTACTACCTGAATGTCCCGCCATTGAATCACATGCTTGGGGTCATAGACATATTTCTTGAGTATCGAAACATGGAACACGTTGTGGACTCGGATGTGGCTTGGCAAAGCAAGCTGATATGCCACTGGTCTAATCCTAGCCAGGATCTGGAAGGGTCCACAGTATCGGGGTGCCAACTTGGCACACCCGCTCCATTGTAAGGTACTCCTTTTAGTTTGAATTCTGATATATACGTGATCACCAACCCAGTATTCCTTAAATCTTCTTTTCCGATCAGCAAAATTTTTCTGTCTGTCTTGAGCAGCCTTCAAATTCACACGCACTCTTTTCACCATTTCTTCCATTTCTTTAAGCATCTCAGGTCCCAAGCTCAGTTTATCCTCGGGTCCTCCCCAACTAGAGGGTGTTCGGTATTTTCGACCGTACATAACCTCAAAGGGGCTCATTTGTGTAGAGGTGTGATATCCATTATTATACGCGAATTCTACCATATGTAGATATTCTTCCCACAACGTGGGTTGCTGCATCACATATGCCCGTAGCATATCTTCCACCACTTGGTTAACTCATTCTGTTTGTCCATCGGTCTGAGGATGGTATGCTGTGTTGAAATTTAGTTGGGTTCCTAAATCAGCGAATAGCGTTCTCCAGAAGGCTGATGTGAACTTCACATCGCGATCAGAAATTATCGTTTTTGGAAGCCCATGAAGCTTAAAAACGTTTTGCATAAAAACATGAGCAATCTGTGTGGCTTTTTACGTGGATTGTACTGGTATAAAATGTGCAGCTTTACTTAGTTTATCCACTACTACCATAATGGAATCGTTGTTCCTTTTTGTCTTAGGTAACCCCGTAATGAAATCCATGGAAATGATTTCCCATTTCCATTCTGGAATAGGTAAGGGTTGTAGTAATCCTGCTGGATGCTGGTGTTCCGCTTTAATCTGCTGGCATTCTAGGCATCGTGCTAAATACTCAGCAATGTTCTTCTTCATCCCTGGCCAAAAGTAATCTTTTCGGATGGCAGTAATCATTTTCTGATATCCCGGATGTCCCGCATAATGGCTGACAGGAAATTCATCCATAATCAGATTTTTAATTTTATCTTGGTTGGGTACATATAATCTTTGCTTGAAATGTATCATTCCTGCATCATCTAACTCATAATCTGGTTGGTTTGTCAAGTTAGCAGGTTGCTGTAGCTGCAGTTTTAACTGCTGATAATTAACATCTCGTCTTGAAGCTTCTTTGACCATTTCCAAAATGGGGCTCCTCCACCCACTAACGGAGACCTCATACAAATGTTGTACTTTCCGGCTTAGGGCATCCGCTACTCGGTTTTCCTTCCCTTGTAAATGTTTTATCTCAAAATCAAAGCCGCTCAGAAAGTCCACCCACCGTGCTTGTCGAGCGTTTAAGGTAGGCTGGCTGAAATAATTGGTCAAACTATGATGATCAGTGAACAGAAAAAATTTCCTGCCCACAAGATAATGTCTCCACATTTTTAAGGCATGGATGACAGCGGTCAACTCTAAATCATAAGCAGAGTATTTCTGTTCATGCTCCTTTAATTTCCGAGACTCGTAGGCAACCACCTTGCCTTCTTGCATTAAAACTCCACCTACTCCTTCTTTTCTTGCATCCGTACATACCACGTAATCCTTATCGGGATCAGCTATCCTCAAAATAGGGGCTGTGGTGAGTAAATGCTTCAGTTGTTCAAAACTTTTCTGGCAGTTTGGGGTCCAATGAAATGTTTTCCCCTTTTTCTGTAATGAGGTAATGGGAAATGCAACTCTAGAGAAACCTTCTACAAATCTTCTATAATAACCAGCCAGACCCATAAAAGATCGAACATCTGCCACATCCTTCAGTACAGGCCAGTCCATTATGGCCTTTATCTTCTCTGGGTCCACGGCGATCCCCTCCTTGGTAATCACATGACCCAAATATTAGATTTCTTCTTTAAAGAAATCACACTTACTAAATTTTGCATATAGTTGATGTTCCCAGAGGGTCTGTAGCACCTTTCTAAGATGTTCCAGATGTTCCTCCATGGTGCGAGAATATACTAATATGTCATCAATAAATATCAGTACAAATCTGTCCAAATATTGGTGAAAAATACTGTTCATTAAACACATGAACGTTGCAGGGGCATTGGTAAGTCCGAAAGGCAAGACCACAAATTCATAATGACCGTATCTGGTTCTAAAAGTTGTTTTAGCGATATCTTCATCCTTAATTCGGATTTGATGATAACCAGAATGCAGATCAATTTTAGAGAACACGGTCGCGCCTTTCACTTGATCGAATAGTTCGTCGATCCGTGGCAAAGGATATTTATTCTTAATGGTTAGCTTATTTAACTGACGGTAATCAATGCACATCCGGAAGGTTCCATCTTTCTTCTTAACAAACAGCACTGGGGCTCCCCACGGGGACACACTAGGACGTATATAATTCTTGTCCAATAACTCTTGCAGCTGCATTTTTAATTCTGTCAGTTCGGGTACACTCATTCTATATGGTGCCCGAGATACTGGTGCTGCTCCTGGAACCAACTCAATGGTGAAATCTATGTTCCTTTTTGGGGGCAACCCAGGAATTTCTTCTGGAAACACATCTATGAATTCTTGAATTACAGGGATATTATTTAGGATGGTTGTTTTATCTTTCGAATCTGCATAACCCACCTGAATGGCATAGACCTGGCATCCTTTTCGAACACATTTTACAAGTTGGTTTGCTGTTATCGGCCGCACTTGCACAGGTCGTTTAATCCCTTGCATCTCTTTTTTATTTCTCACGGGGTCTCTAAAGTAGATAATCTTGGTCTTACAGTCCACTAGTGACCAGTGTTTTTCCAGCCAGTCCATCCCAATGAGAATATCATAGGAGCCAAGGGGAAGCACATTTAAATCCATCGTTACTGGCTGTCCAACTATGGTAAAGGAACAGTCCTTAATTTTAGCTATCACTCGTCTTTTGGCTCTCGTAGCTAATTGCACCAGCCATGGGTTTTTAAACTTAGTGGATTGTAATTTACAGCGTTCTACTACTTTTGGGCTTACATAACTCAGTGTAGCCCCAGGGTCAATTAAAACAGATACAGTAAGGTTTGAGATATTACCTTCGAATTCGACCATAGTTGGCTGATACTCTGCCTGACGGTCTTCCAACGCCGCATTAATCATCGGTATACTGCGTCCCACTTCGCCGACTGTTGAGGCTTCATGAATCTGGGATAGCTATTCCGTCCCTTTCCGCTGTGGACAGTTTTTGATGTAGTGGGGTCCCCCACAACCCCAGCATTGCACCGGGGGTCTGGTGGTCCCTTCATTGTCTAAGCGTGCCTGTTGTTCGCTGCCTTTAGATTCATTGTTAAGCCTAAATTTGGATGCGGTTCTAACTGGAATTCTGTTGTTCAGTCCTTTGCCATTCCCTTTACTTCCACTGCTGCAATTTCCTTTGCTATTTCCTATTGACTTAAAGCCCTTTTTTTCATTCCATTTCTTGCTAGCTGCTTCTCCCTTTTGTCTGCTTTGTTGATAACAGATCCTGGCCTTCCGAATTACCTCATCCATTGATTTTGGATTGTCAAATTCAATCCTTTCTCGCATGTAGGGCGGTAAACTGCTTACAAATCTCTGTACCTTTTCCTTTTCTTCTCTTATATATGGACGTAGTGAAGCAGAGAAGTAAAACGGGTGATGAACTCGTCCATAGTTTGCTGCCCCAAACGAAGATCATGGAATTCCCTTGCCTTCTCATCGTAGAACCGTTCAGTCAGGTATCTCTCTTTAAAATACTTTTGGAAATTATCCCAAGTGACGGTCTGTTCAGTAACTCCTTTTACTATCTTCAC
Organism: Pinus taeda; assembly: GCA_000404065.3. NCBI lineage: Eukaryota > Viridiplantae > Streptophyta > Pinopsida > Pinales > Pinaceae > Pinus > Pinus taeda. Next base: position 86,674 of record APFE030088968.1, read on the forward strand.
TTCCTCCCACCATAAGGTGGCCTTTCCCTGTAGCTGAAAAATAGCCAATCTGGATTTAAGATTGTGATCATATTCATAGAGCTGAAAATACTTTTTCATATTAATTAGCCACGCTTCAGCTGCTTCCTCTTGTTCTCCATCAAAATGCGGGGGTTTAATTTTGCGAAATTCCCCTTGCAGTTCCACCCTTTGTCTCTTCGAAGTTTGTTGTTCATTTACATTGTCAGAACGCTCCTCCTGCTCCTCTGAGCCTTCAGGGGGCATAGGGTGATTTTGTTCTTCCGACATCCTCTGTTGTTCCATACTAGGATTAACTGGTACTTGATTATGTCGTTCAGATAAACTTTTCAATATTCTCTCTTGTTCCATTGTTAGTCTAGCATTGTCTTCCCGCAGCCTTGCCATTTCATTTTTAAGTTCCTGTACGGTTTCTAGAATGGCTTGATTTGTAGTTCTGGCCTCCTCTCCAAGCTGAACCCATAGTTCAGGATTATTTTCAGGTCCAGGTATCCCTTGTCCTACCACAGGTCGTCGAGTTGTATTGTCTGCTCTCCTCATTCTGCAAGTTCCTGAACTCTTAATCTATCCTTACCCAGAGGCCTCAGTTTTGTAACTGGGCTTTGATACCATATGTCATAATCCATTTTCCCAACAATAATAATAATATTCCGCGTAAACAAAAAAAAAATTCTTTTATTTTCATGGCACATAATCTAGTTCGGGAATAAGGGTTGACCCACACCCTTGGCATTCTTTTAATTATTCATCATATGTTACACTGTTATAGTCATTACCAAGGCGACTTTATATCTGCATTTAAGTCTTACCAACCAGTTGATTGACAATCGGATACCATACGATTTACAGTACCGATCCTTACGGCGGATCCTACCCACTGCATATCAATTGCATGAGATATGGACAGGTGGCCCTGTCTTGATGTCATCGACCTTCGATCTGGTTGTTGATTGCGAGGAAAGATTTTTCCTTAAATGCATCAGACAAGTACTCTGCTTCTCGGGATGTTGGCAATTTCAACGATGGGGATTCAATCCCGCCATCGGACGGTGGAAGACTCGCGGGTTTACCCTACAAGCTCCATGTTAGGGTTTCTATTATTCATTTCTCCGAGAGAGGCCGCCTCGAGAGAGCTCTGTCACGCGGCATCCTTCCACAGCGTCTGCTACACAGGTGATTTTCTCGTTTTGTTAACAGTCTGGAATCATTTGTTTATCCCTGGAGCTATGCGGGTGATCAACATTCTATTTGTTTATTTTACAGTATGTTTGCTTTCATAACCCTACTTGTTTCCTAACAGCCTTTACCGAGTTGAAGGTTCGATTCTGAAACTAACTGGTAATATATCGACTGGTGGAACAGGTATGAAGCTCGGCACGGCGGTAAGGAGTTACAGGCATGGAATCTCAGCATGACCTCGTTTACCGGTAAGAGCTTAACCTCTATAGGAAATTGGCGGTGAAACGAAGAGTAATTTAATACTTTTCCTCTCTTTGTCAGGTGTTTTGCGTGTTTCTCATGGATGCTGGTTCTTTGTTTACTTCCTAGCTAAGAAGCCCTCTACAGCCCGATGTCGTCGGCTCCGTCCTTATACCGTTCCATGATTACAGTAACGAGATTACACCTTAAGAGGTTTCGGTCTTTATTTAAGGTTTATTTGTAAATTAATGAACTCCCGAGAGCTAGGTTCTCTCTTACTCCATTTAAGGATTTTATTTGGCGGCCATAGTTTTCCTGGCTTTTAATTCGGCTGTGCCTTCCAGAACAGTTTAATGTTTGAAGGACTGTTTCTATTTAAGTATATATATGTCTTTTATTCCGCACCGTGTGAAGCTCAGCTCTGAGCATATGGTTTGATTTTTCTTTGAAGATTCGTTCATATGTAAATATTTCTGAGCTTTCGTACACTGTTATATAGTTATTGTTCCATTTTTCTATAATAATGGGTTTTAATATCAACGAGGGTTTGGTTGCCTCATTTGCTGTATAATCTACGTTTTCTCAATTTGACAGCATATATGTGTACATCTGTTTATATTAGTCGGTTTTACGCCCAAATGCGCTCGACGCACAGGGGCTGTTTCCATATAATGACAATGGTTTTTACTTTCTGGGTTCGCTGTAAAAATTATATTCATGGAACTGTCCCAATTATTTCCGATTATATGTTCGCGGAATCTATTTGTATGATGCTGCTTGGTTATTTCTTGTTATGTAACTTTCGAGTACTGTGTTCTTCGGGTTCTGCGATATATTTTCTTTTTAAAATATATGCTAAATGTCATCCCGTTTCATTGCAGAACCTCGACCCTGTACTTGAGGGTATATAAATGTTTATGCATGTCGTTTGGTCATAACTTTTCATTTTGCAATGTCGTTGTATAATTTTGCTATATTTTATTGTTACAGAGGAGGAAGTAAAGCCTCTTTTACAGCATATGATTCTAATGAATTTTATTACAGTATGAGGGAGTAAATCTCACCCCGACCTATAAATCTTTGCCATTATCTATTCGCTGCTCATTCAGTTATTTTATTTTCATTCTCTTTATTTCATACAGGTACAGTTATTGAATTCTTTCATTCCCCTGTATATAGAGTTACTGTTCCCCATAGCCCAGCGGTTTGTCTTTTATGGGAGGAATTCGGTATGACAATAGCCTCCTGAAGCCTCCCAGACGGCCTTCCGCTCAGATTAATTATTAACTCAGATTCATTCGATTGTACACAGTTCACTGTTTTAAGTTGTATAATGAACCTAAGTTCTATTGATCCTTAATAGACAATACTCTGTTTTCAAGATTTATATATAACTTAGATTTTATCAAACTAGGATAAAAGTCTTTCCCTTCTCAACTGAATGTAATTATTCTCCTGTTAATATACTGGAACTACCGCCAGAGAGTTCCAACGACAATCTACAGCTATCTGTTATTGGAAGAGTATCAATTTTCTAGTAAATATAACAACAGTAACAGTACATACCTGCACTGTCACCCGTGGCCTCCGAACCTTCTTCAGTTTGGAGAAGATTATGTCTTGTCACTTGTTTTCCACCCAACCACGAGATTAATCGATCCAGACTAATCTCCCCCCAAGCTCATTTGCCAGGGCTATGCCTTCAACAAACTATAAAGCACTACCTGTGCCTGTGCTATCTGGTCCTCACGAGACTTAGCACTGTCTTTTCTGCTTCTACCTTTTCTCTATTTTTCCCCGTCTGTTCCCCCAACAGCATGGGCCTTTCCTTTTCCATCTTTCTATGGAAGGATGGAAAAACAGTTAGGGTTTTGCCCCCTTCTTGGCAACTGTTATTTATATATATATATTTAAAAGAATAACAATCTAGCAGAAAAGAGAATAACTTCCTCATCAAAGTTACTATATGTAATTAACTCAATTCAAATTCAGTTTTGGAATTAATAATATTTTCACCATTTTATAAAAAAATAATAATCTCTGTTCCACATTTTACCATTATTCACATAATTATTTGGTCATCACATAATCTCACTTTACAACCGTCAAAGTGAGACGTGAAATCACTGACCGATGCTATCTAAATAGAATGACAATTTATGAATACAAAGAAGAGTTGTGTTAATTAATAAGTAGAAACTAAGAAACTAAGAAACTAAAAAAATCAAATCAGGGAACCATTTATACCAACATCTCATCTATTAGGGCTCGCGAAGATGGTCCTTATAGTTGAAACTTCTGAGTACATTCTCTTTAACTTACCATGCAAGCCTATTCCGTAATCTCAACACATGCCCAGTAAAATTGCATAGGTGCATAGCTATTTTGCAAGACATGCAAGGGTTTGGAAGGTTTGTGTTTGACAGATCCGTTTGTACTCAATTTAATAATCTTGTAGTATATGCCGTCAAGTCCTCTACATTTATAAAATTATTTTTTTCCGATGAGGAGCAGTCTATTGATATTTTTTCACTAAACTTAGGGTTTAGGTTGATGGAAAGACCTAAAGCACTTGCAAATGCTAAAACTCAATTTTATATTTTTCTTATACAGCTGTTGGTTCATTGTAGATTGTTTGTTCATTGTAGATTGTAAATTTTCATTTGATTGAATGTTGTTTTTTATTTCTTCTGATTCTTAATTTCACTTTTTATGATTAAAAAATTTGGCCTCTCAAATAAGAAAGTTCACGCATTTTATTGAATAATATCAAAGATGAGGGCATTCTAGATCATGGTTTTAGATCATGGTTTCTTTCCAGCCCAATATTTTAGGTTTAATTTTAGTGTTTAAGAGACCGGATGCAATTTTAGGTTTAATTTTAGTGTTTAAGAGACCGGGTGCAAGATCCCCAACTGGGAATTCCTCTAATTGCACGACCTTGCAAAGAACATTTTATTTGTGCCTTCTTTCTTCCTTTTGGATCTAGGAATATTAATTATCTGAGTATTGTAGTGGGTGTTTGAAGCCTAAAGTTTTGGTTGATTTTCTATCATTACCAGGAATTCCTCTAATTGCAGGACTTTGTAGAGAACATTTTGTTTGTGCCTTCTTTTTTCCTTTTGGATCTAGGAATATTAATTATCTGAGTATTGTTGTGGGTGTTTGGAGCCTAAAGTTTTGGTTGATTTTCTATCACTACCGCTGGTAAATGATGTTAATAGCAATATATAATACATAATTGCGATATAATATATAATTGAAATGCTACTCTCCCAAAATCATTTCTCAAACTTCAAGTTGACCTAAATCATTTCTCAAACTTCAAGTTGACCTAACAAATGCAGATAATCACACCAAGCAATAATTAGGATATCAAACATCTCAGACTGAAACGTCAAAAGAATAGGTGCATTTTTATATTTATTTAATGGCATGACTTTACAACAAAATATATAATGCAGGTTATCAAACTTCTATTTGATTTTGTCTCGGCAAAGGTTTCTTTCTTCATTGTTCCAAATTGTTTTTTATCATAGTAACTTTTCAGCATAAAACTAATTAAAGCTGCCATGATAGTAAATTAAAGATAATGCATGAAATTTTCCTATATAAATATGAGTTACTTCTTTATTTACAATATTTAAAGAGATTTCTTGAAATTTACAATTTGCATTAAAAATAATGGGCGCAATTCACTATCTTTAATTATATTTCCGATTTACTTTTTTATTTACAATCTTTAAAGACATCCCTTGAAAAAAAAGTGTATACACTTTCGAATCAAGGCTAAATCATCTTAAAATTCTCCACATGCTGCACTGCTGGTCAGCCATTTGAAATTACAGTATGATAGTATGGGTTTACTTACGATCTTGTATAAAGTGGTGCATAGCTAGATGTACAAAGTTTTCAAAAAAAGTACTCGTTTTCCCCAATAACGGATAAGAAAGAAAGCTAAGTGATTTTTACAACTGAGAGAGCTTCAACCAATTTCCCTTAACCTCGCATGCCTTTCATAATTTCATCGCAAATTATCTTTGGGATGTTAATAAACATGGCAGAACGTTGTAGGTATTCACACGCATTAACATTTATCGATCCTTAGAAAAAATGGTGTTCCTATTGGATCAAGGTGCAAGCATTAGATGCTTGTATCATCTTAATGTAATATTAAGAACATATTGCTCGTTTCATACGATCCAAATCACAGAAACCTCACATCGATCATGCATTATTGAAATAAAACAATAAAAGTCAACTAAAGTTCCGAATAAAAATCGTGAACAGAATTTACAAGACGAGTAAATAAAAAATTCTTATTCTACATACAAAATGAAGTAATTATACAAAAATGAATGTCCAATAAATGTGGTCGCCATCCACTATGTCATGCCTGGGCAACAGTGAAATCACAGGACAGAATACGAAAGAGAGAAACGATCATATCATCTAATCTAATCTTATCCAATGAATGCGGATCAAAAGAATGTTAGATACATCTTAAAGGAGGAAGACGCCTCCAACAAGCAAAGCAGCTCCAAAGATAACCATATTCTCCAAGCTGGTGGTAGAGACAGCTCCGCTGCTGGCACTCGGTGGCGAAGCGGTGGCTGGGCCATGAGCCGAGGGGCTAGATGCTGGAGTTTGCGCTGTCGGAGAGGAAGCTGAGTTTGATGGGGTAGAGACTTTAGGAGGAGGAGAGACAGGAGAAGAAACAGGCCGTAAAGTCGCAGGAGGAGGAGACGCTGGTGATGGCGCTGGGGCGGATTGAACCGGCGGCGATTTGGGTGCTGCCGCTTTGGGCGCAGGTGCGGGTGTGGGCGCTGCCATAGAGGCTGAGCTGAACAATACCAAAGCAAGAAAAGAGCAAAACAGCGCATCGAATCGGGCCATCTCGTCCCAAAGCTGTTGTTGTGGAGGAATAGTGCAAATTCTTCACACGGAAATTACTTTACTTATTTGAAAAACCAGACAGTGAGATGGAGAAGCGCGAGGAGGGTATTCTGACGGAAGAGGGAGAGAATAGTACAATATATATAGGTAGTGGTAGTGCCACGAGGTCGGCTCCTAGGGACGCGGGATTCGTTTTCGTGAACCTTGCCATGTTATGATATGTGGGCCACTTCAAAGTTTTTTTCTTTAGGTATAACACATGACCCCTCTGGTTCTCCGTGGTAGCTTTTCGAATTCCACTAGTCGCTGTCCGAGTCCCTACAAACAACGTGTTGGTTGTTGGCTGGCCTATCATGGATGCGCTGGACCCGTTGTCTGATCCGCACGTAACGTGGATTCACGCTGGACCCGGCCTGTGATCCGAATAATAAAACCGCTTTATTAGAATTGGCTCATTTCGCAGGTCCACATACATTTGAAAGGAACGAATTCGCGTGGAGTTGAAAGGGCATAAGCGTGGAAACAGCGGTCTTTCAAAGGTGTGTACGAATTGTAAATTGCAAGTTGGTGATTGTTGAAGTGGCAGAAAGACGTTTTGAAAATGTAAATTGCAAGTAGTTGGTTGTTGAAGTGGCATAAAGATGTTTTCAAAAGTAAAAGGCCGGTGGTCATATGATCTTGGAAGCATCTAACGGTTGGCCGACCTGGCAAACGACTAATGCGAGACTAATCAAACGGGAAATTTGCCGTTAATGGGTCCCGACATATTCGAATCAAGCGGACTCAGTTACGGAAACGAACAATTTTTCTGTTTCGGAGGTTATTAAAGCGTTCAAAACCGTATTCAAACTTTTTATGGACTAGCACAACCATATTAAAATATTAAAAATATTGATAAATATACTTTGTGTAAGTAAATATTGATAAATACAGTTTGAGTGGGCCTAATGGTTAAGAGCATGTGTTTCCTCCTAAGAGGTCACAGGTTCAAAACCAGAGGGGGGTAGAGTATGTATGCCTTCGTAGACTTAGTAGTCAAATCGCTGTGCGGAGGTGGGTCCCTTGTCCCACAAACAAGGGGGTCTCATACACCAATTTGGTGTCGGGTCCTTGTCCCACAAACAAGGGGGTCTCATAACTTAGCAGTCAAATCGCTGCATGGAGGTGGGTCCCTTGTCCCACAAACAAGGGGGTCTCATACACCAATTTGGTGTCTGGTCCCTTGTCCCACAAACAAGGGGGTCTCATAACTTAGCAGTCAAATCGCTACGCGGAGGTGGGTCCCTTGTCCCACAAACAAGGGGGTCTCATACACCAAACCCTTGTCCCACAAACAAGGGGGTCTCATAACTTAGCAGTCAAAGCGCTGCGCGGAGGTGGGTCCCTTGTCCCACAAACAAGGGGGTCTCATACACCAATTTGGTGTCTGGCTTGGCCGTGACCATAAACTCTAGGGATTGATATTATAAATCCAAGGGGTTAATACTAAAAGCCCAAAGGATTATAAATCCAAGGGAATAATATTAACCCAAGGGATAATAAACCCATGGGATTATTACAAAAACCTACATGATTTATATTTCTTTGGGTTAATATTATTAATCACTTGAGTTTATAATATTAATCCCTCGGGTTTATAACAATCTCATCGGTTTACTAATGTAAGGGTGCATACTCATATGGTTTAATACTAAAACCCCAAGGGATTATAAACCAAAGACAATAATATTAACCCAAGGGATTAATACTAAAAACAAAAGGAATTGTTAACCCAAGGGATTAATATTAAACCCTAGGAATTAATATTATAAACCCAATATATATAAACCCTAAGAAAAATATTATAGACCCTAAAATAAACATGGTTGACCATAGTTGACCATAGTTAACCATGGTTGATATTATAAACAGAAGGGAATAGTAAGCCCTAGGGAACAACACTAAAAACCAAAAGGACTATAAACCTAAGGGAATAAAATAAAATTTAGCCAACCTAAAATAATTTTACAAGTAATGTATAAGTGGATAACTTTAAATGGTCTCAAATTAAAATGTGGTTTTCACATGTGATTTACCAAGTGTCAAAATGATCAAATCTCAATGAAAGAGGTTTGCACTCAAATTAAAATGTGGTTTTCACATGTGATTTACCAAGTGTCAAAATGATCAAATCTCAATGAAAGAGGTTTGCACTCAAATTAAAATGTGGTTTTCACATGTGATTTACCAAGTGTCAAAATGATCAAATCTCAATGAAAGAGGTTTGCACTCAAGAGATTTGATCACTCCCGAGACCTTCGTAAACATGGCGTAACCTTTGGTGATCCAAGTTAAGATTATGTGGCAAAGTTAATTCTAGTAATGATAATTATAATTATTAATTTTATTATTTTATTTTATGTAATTGGAACCAACCAAAGTGTTAAATTAATCATTATATATAATATTATAAAATATATATAATATTATATATATATATATATATATATATATTAATTATATATATATATATAAAATGTTAAGAGCATGTGTTTCCTCTAAAAGGGCACAGGTCAAAACCAAGGGGGGTAAGAGTATGTATGCCTTCGTAGACTTAGCATCAAATCGCTGCGGGAGGTGGGTTCCTTGTCCACAAACAGGGGTCTCATACACAATTTGGTGTCTGGCTTGGCTGTGAACTTAAAATTGGATATTTTATTATTATTAATTATTAATAATTATATATATAATTGTATTTCAATTTTAATTTTATTGTTATGTAATTTTACTTAATCAAAATATTTGTATAACATAACTTCACATAACATAATCTTACAACATCTCTTCCATACTAGAACCTCATCTATATTGTTTTGTATTATGATTGTTAAGGTTATATTAGTGGAATCATATATTTTCAACTAGTATCATATTATAGACATGTATATGAAATTAATTATGATCGTAAAATATAATGTTATTTATTAATGAGGCATTTTAGGTAGTAGATTTTAATTTTGTATGTATGGGTGTAATAATCACTATATGAAAAGATTCACTGATATGTCATATTTCATTTAATGCCAAAATTTCCTTTCATATAATGGGCTTGCACTGCCCTCTTTTAGAGTGATTCATTAAAAGAACATTTTTCATTTTCACTTCACTTTGCCATGTGTAACTTTTAACTTTCTAGGCATCACTTAAACTAACAACCTTAGTAGCAACATGCGATGTTCCAAATAATCAAAATCTAATGAGGTAATCTTTGTCAATATTCCAATTTTGGATTGATGGAATTTTTGTTTTTAATGTAAAAATGGATTCAACAACCTTGCATGCCCTTATAGAATCCAAATTGTGTAATATTAACATATGATATCCTTCTTCCATCAATATAGAAAGAGTCCAAACTATGTAATATTAACATATGATATCCTTCTTCCATCAATCTAGAAAGAGTCAAAATTGTATAATATTATATCTTTCTTCCATCAATCTAGAAAAATTATGTTGAATTTGAAGATAAATATACTAACTTCCCTTCCTATATAGTGCTCTAATAAAATGTTCTATCAATCTAATTCTCAAGGGAATTGTTCCAGCATGCAGTAGCCTTGGATCATTGTAAAACTATTACTCATGCCTAAAACTTCTATCAAATTCTCATCAAAATTGTAACTATTCTCATACCTAAAATTTGTGTCAATCCTTATTAAATTTGTGACCAAATTCTTATCAAATTCTTTCCAATGCCAAAATTATTAATAATTAGGTGTACTTATTAGGCATAAACATAGTTCTACCATGATCCAAGTCTTATGCAAGACGGATCGATGTCCGTGTGGACTTAACCCAGTTCTTAATAAAACTAGATGATTAAAATATTATTAGTGTTTTGGATCAACAAGAACACTAACATTATATATTGCTATATTCCAACCATTTGAGGGAACTTCACTACAATTTTAGATGACTATGTATATGTAAGTTAATCTTGTGATAAAGAAAACCTCTTCCTTATAAAAGAAATGATAGTATTATGAACAGAGTTTTAAGCATCAACATAGTTCTATCATGGTCCCACCCTAATCCATGGCAGTGTGAGGAATAAGATCACGGGGCAATAAAACCAAAATGAATGCAAAAATAAATCTTAAATTGAAACATTAAAAGGTGACCACAATGTGCTTGACTTGATTTGGGCTATGTCTATGGAGAGACAATCAATTCTTCTTCTTTTTCCCTCAAGCAAAATGATGAGATACAACCTACAACATATCTGTTGTAACCTCTAAAATCTCTCAAAATCTCCCCTCTCTCAATTTTAATGCTCTCTTATTAATACACAACTTCAATATAATTCCCTCATAATAAAAAGGTTTCTTGATAGAGAAAATTTCCCTAACATAAATTCTACCATTGGATTTACAACTTAATGATGAGTGATCTAGATTTACTATGAAATTATAATATCTTACAAGTATTTTTGTTCGAAAAATTCTCCTTGGAGGCAACCCATGTTAGGGGGGATCTAAAATATTATCATTACCCCCTCAACTACATAGAAACTATAGTGGAGGCCAAGCCTTCCACACCCACCCATTAGGAACTAGGATCCAAATGCAACTAAAAATATGCCCTCTAAAGCAAGAAGATAATCATACTCCACAACCAACATGTACGATTCCGTTGTGAGTTTTGTTGAATTCTACATCAACCTTGACAAAAAAAATATTAATTAAATTTCTATATTAATAAGAATTCCAATTTTCTATAATCTTAGATTCCAATGACTGGATGGATGTCTACTACAAAATTAAAAAATTCCCCTAAGCTAATATTGTAGCAAATGAACCCCTTTTTAATCATAAATTTGATAAGAATCCAATATAAACTTTATGTATGAGAATAGTTTTTCCATTATCCAAGGAATATACATGGTGGAATAATTCTCAAGAGAGTTTTTCCTGATTTTGAATCAATCTAGATTATAAAATATTCAACATGATATAGACACTGTGAACTCTAAATTTCTATGTCATTGAATTTTGGAATTTGGAGGGAAGTCTGTTAGAATATTAGATAAATTTGAATTGCTAAAACAGATTCCCAGGATGAGAAAATGAATTTAAATAGGATTTATTGTTTTTGGCTTCCAAAGAAAAAATCACGTCTTTTATTCCCATGTGGATGAAAAAAATACTCTTTAGGTGTAATATGCACATTACATATATATGATTATAGTCTAGTTGGGTCTAAATATATATTCCAATGGTCAATAAACTATTCAACTATAAATCCAAATACTAAAGCTATTTTTCTAAGTATAACCATCAGTATACCTAATGATTCATATTTAAGAAAGGAACGAAACGAAATATAGAATTAAAATCAAAATACAAAGATACATTGAAACTAAACTTCAATTAATAAATAGAAATGTTGAAACTATTTACATGTGCCTTCCAAAATATGTTATAATGAGGATCAAAGGCCTTTTCATCATGAATAAACAATGAGAAACCCTAACCCTAGGAGATGAAGCACCAGGGGCTTATGGGCCCTGATGGGGTAAGTTAGAACGTAAACTTCATGCAGTCGTAACATTGGCATACAATCTCTGTTTGGAACGCATGATAGACTGCTAGAAAGGTCTATAGAGGAGAACAAATTTCATTTACAAGTAACAAAAAAAGTATGATGTTTTCTTATTTCCCCGAAAAAAATTATTTAGGGCCTCAAAATGGCTCCGAAAGCTCGGCCCTGAAACTGCCAAAAATAAAGCATTGCCAAAATAGGAAAATTATGATGTGTGTTGGAGGAATATGTAGGTGGCCACTAATATCGAGTTAGATCACCTAGCCACCTCAATAGTAAATAAAAATTCCATAATGTAACTTATAACAAATCCAAAATATATTGCATATGGTCATGTAGATTAGAACTACATGTTTTCTCTGATTTATTATAATAACAATGCCCTTTAATAGATCCTCAATAAGTATTTGGACCTCTAACAATTCTAAACCTACCTTTCATAAAGTATAAAGTATCATGTTTAATTCTTTGTAGGCATATATAAAGGATATACAATTGAATAAGAATTAAGAAACTTTAAAACCATAACCATTACCTTCAGTGATTAGTTATTCCCAATTTCCTAGTGTGGAAGTTAGTCAATGTAAGTGATTCACAATAAGGTGAGTGTGACAATTAACCCAACACCCCCTAAGCTAAAAAGAAAATTCAAGGAATAGAACTTTGGCCAAGGCTCTCATACCATATTGAAGTTTTCCACTAAACAAAAACCCACATGCATTAGTAAACTTCCAAACCCTTACCATTACCTTGAGTGGGAAATTAGTATCATGTTTCGAGGGTGGAAGCTAGTCCAAATAATCAATTCCCAATGAAGTGAGTGTGACAATTACTCTAACAGAGATATTTTATCTAAATATTAACCAATAGCGATTCACCAAAAACTTATAGCTTGTATTGTCTCTTATCTAGTGCCAACTTTATTAATTATTTTATACACAAATTCTCCAAAATTATTGGTACCTTTTCCAAAACTAGCTTTGGATCTAGAGGAATGAAAATGAGAAACATAAAGTACTCTCCCTAGATAGAAGATTGAATTTCATCCCTAATAAGCCCATCAAAGTACACCTAAGAAATGGACTATGGCCTTATGCATTTGGAGACTATATCATTCTTTAATTATTAGATTAATGCACAAACTTGTGTTGTATTCTAGGAAGTAGGTCATAATTATATTCAAATATCAACATATTATGTGTTATCCATATTTCCCACATAAATAGGAATGGTATACCCTCCTCTAAAACCAATTCTTTAAGTATGCCTCAATGCAATCCTATGTCCATATATTATGAATTCCTAGACAATGTCCCACATCCCTCATACTTCCTTTGCACAGAAACATTCAATAAAAATATGTAACGTGTCATTTGTGCCTTATCTGTAGAAAAAATAAATATTCTACATTTACTTATGTATTTTCTAAATAACTTGTAAAATTAGCAGTTTATTAGTCAGGGATAACCGCTTGAAAGATTTTTCCTCCAATGGTGCTTTCACTTTCCAAATCTTGAACCAACATCATTTTTTTCTTGAATATCACTACCTTGGAATGCCTTATACTAATATTTAGTAGTGTTGGTGATGCTAGTCAACTTACTCGACTCTACTCGATAATCAGGCATTTTCAACTTTCTAGTTGAACAATAAGTCAGTTGACCTTGGAAGTTGAGTTGATCAACCAAGTCAAAATTTAATTCGGTCTACTAACCTAGGTAGTTATATGGTTACGACTACTTGATAATTAAAAGTATAAGGTATAAATAGACATGACCTAATATAGAGAAACGAGAAAGAGAGAGAACATTTTGTGATACTTGTGGTACATTACTATAAGTGCTTATTTGTTGATATTCCACTACTTTATTAGTTGTTCCTTTCTCTCATCTATGTGTTTATATTTGTATAGTAATTAATGTATGTCTACTACTTAAATGGTCCACTACTTGTAACTATGTACAATCCTCTACATTACAACATTAGTTCTATTTCTAGTAGTATCTAAACCATAGTGCCATGAAAAGCATGCATACATAGATGTGAAGAGTGGAAGATGTTCATAAGTAATTGAAGTGTAAGATATAAAATCATTTGAAGAATTAAATAAGAAGAAATCATGTAACATTAGTAGAAGCTAAGGTACATCATTTCATAGGGACTTATGGGACTTTTGAGATATTTTTAGGAGTTACACCTAAATAAATCATTATGTATATGAACACAGTTTTCTAATGAATAATGCTCGATGGTAAGAAGATAATGGTCAGAATTATTAAAAACATTAAAAAATTTCTCAGTGGCTCAAAAGGATTTGCAAAGATGATTTCAAGGAGCAAGCCCTCGAAGATAATGCATTAGTCAATCATACTAAAATTAAAGTGTTCAATGATTTTCATTATGGTTTTGTTTGTACCATTTCAGCCCTCTTGTGCAAGTTTTGTTAGAAAAAGGTGTTAGTCATATCATTGAGTTTCAACCACCACTACACCATCCTCCTAGAAATACTAACTGGGGCAAAAAGAAAGTGGAAAATATTTTGAGAATCTAACAATAAAATTACACAAGACATGTGGGAGTATTTTTGAACAAATGGCTTTTTCAAATATGATGCACATCACGAACATCAAATAAGTCATGGATAGTAATGCAGGGTTCTTTGGATCATAAGCTGCCATATTCAAATATATTAAATCCACTGAATTTAAGATTATCATGCCCGATTCGAGGAGAAAGTTGAATGATAGAGGAAATAAATAAGTCAACTATAAGAGTTTTGAGACTTGTGAAATATCACAAATCATGAGTCGAAATTAAAAATATTGAAAGGGATGAGAGACAAAGGAAGTGATAGGAGATACAAAATGAAATATATCCCCAAAAACCAACTCATCCAAGAAATGGCACAAACCAACTGGATTTAAGAGGAACTACCCTGATTGCTCCTAAGACAAGTGGAACCTTTCATTTAGTCATTGTAGAAAATGGTGTTGGATAGCTAGTAGACTCTATTGAAAGCATGTAAATTGATTATTCTAGCTTGACATTATGGTAATCTCCTATTCCTAGAGATGTTAGTCCCACTATATACAAATTCCTACATTAAATATTGAATTTCGATCTTGGACCTTCTTAAATCTGGTATATAATTGATTCACATTGCAACCTACATGATAGAATTAATGGTCAAAATCCCACAAGAAGACCACAACTGAGCAAGACAAGTGACTGAACAAAATTTAATACTCCATATTAAGGATCTTGATAATTAATTCAACACCCAACCTCAAAACCAACTCGGGGAATTGAACCTGGTCCAAGGATCTAAACCATTTTCAGGTTTTTTATTACACCAAAAACAATAGGCATTAGTAAACTTACAAACCCTTACCATTACCTTGAGTGCTAAGTAAGCCCCATGCTCCGAAGGTGGCATATGGTCAATGTACTTGATTATCAATGAGGTTAGTATGACAATTACTCCAATAAAGGCTTCTCTTCCAATTAATAATCAATAGTGAGCCACCAAAAACTTATAGCTTATATTGACTCTTATCTATACTCAACTTTAGAAATTATTTTTTACACACAAATTCTCCAAAATTATTGGTAGATTTTTTGAAATTAGCTTTGAATCTAAATAAATGATAATGAGAAAGATAAACTACTCTCCTTAGGTTGAAGATTAAATTTGATCCCTAACAATCCCATCAAAGTACCCGTAAGAAATGGACTATGCCTTATGCATTTGAGATTGTATCATGTTTTAATTATGGGATCAATACAAAAAATTATGTTGTATTTCTAGAAAATAGGTCATAATTTATCTTAAAATACCACCATATTATTTGTTATCCATAACTCCCATATAACTAGGAATGGTATTTCCTCATTTAAAACCAAGCCTTCAAGTATGCCTAGATGAAATATTATGTTCGTACATTATGAATTCCTACAAAAGGACCCATATCCCTCCATACCTTCTTTGCAAGGGAACATTCAAAAAAAATATCTGAAGTGTCCTCCATGCCCCGCCTGCACAACAAACAAATTTATACCTTTTCTTGTCTTTTCTAAAGTTAGAACTTTATTATTTAGGGATAACCATTTGAATGATTTTTCCTTCAATGGTTCTCTAACTTTCCAAATAATTACTGAACATTAGTTTTTTTATTAAAAATCACTACCTTGGAATGCCTTACACACATATTCAATGTTGTTGGAGAGTCTACTAAATTTAGTCGACTACACGAGACAAACACACTTTTTTTATTGTCTAGCTAAAGAATAAGTTAGTTGACCTTGCAAGTTCAGTTGATCAACCAATACAAAATGTAAGTTGGTTGACCAACCTTGCTAGTTGTATTAATCTAGATTGGATCATTATACTATTTTTCATCCATACCAATGCCTTCAAAGTGGAAAAGTGGAGGAATCAACTGACATGACCATTTTTACCTGCAAGGCCTACTTTGTAAAATTAGGGTTTGAAACCTTCTCGAAGAATTTTGAGGTATCGAATAGAAATTTCTAAGGTAAAACTTTACCGCTTTAGTGACACACCATTTTTTCCTATTCTACACTATAATAATTTCCTCAATCGATGTTTTTATGGAAAAGTTATGCCACTTAGAAGTCCTCCTTCCTATTGTTTCCACCATAAATTTGAGAGGATGCCAAATCGGTCCCATTATTCATGGAAAAGGGGATACCAATGTGATAATGATTGAGAAGACTTTAGAAGAGACTCTATTGTAACTCTCATTAAGAGTTCAATAAGACAAACCTAACCACTAGTAGGCTATGGGGTTGTGTTATAATATGGGAAATAGGAGGATAAATGTTTATATTATTTTTGAGTGTATCTTGTTCCATAGACAAGAACAAAAGACTAGAGGGATAGGTAGAGAGGACACATTTAATATTTGTGCACCGTATTAGCCCACAAGCCACAATCTATACTTCTTTATACTTACAACCATTTTCTATTCATAGAAATAGAGTAGAGCGACCTCACCTCCCATCTGGGTTTTGTCTTGAAATGGTTTTCTAGGTTATCTATTATGTTAATTGTGATTTGTGAGTTTTTATTTCAATGTTCTCTATTTTCTGCATAATTATAATTTTCATGCATATGCAGTAAACATTAATTTATGGATCAAAAAATATAAAGAGAAATAAACCCTTATATTGTAGATTTTGGATTTTAAACTATAATTTATCAAATCTCAAGCGATGAACTATATGTTATAATACCCACAACATTGTATAGATCATATTCATATTAGTGCAGTTTTCTTTGGGTATATCGTGGATATTTGTGGGGAATATAGATCGACTAAGCCAAAAGTCATAAACACTAATCATAGCCAATGAATCTATGGATGACCCTCATGATCTTATAAAGGAGAGGTTTTTGTGGTTGGAAGCATAATTTACAAATATAAGGAATAGTTTGAATCTCCTCATGGCAGCCCTGGCTAATAAGATTAGGATCTTTGGAGAAGATGGATGTTCTAATCTAGGGGAATAATTAGAGGGGAAATTAGGAGATTGGGAGGAAATAGGGGAAAAGCTGAAGAAATGACCCAAAAATGATTAACCAAGTTCGAGTGTCATGAACCATTCACAATCCCTGTTGAAAATTGAAGCGAAAGTCGACATTAAGCCATAGCAAGGTGAAGTCAATTCGCTAAAGCTAAATGATTAGTTGTAGCAATTATAATTTTATTTCAATGTTCATCATATAGATGAAGAAAAGAAGATTTCATGTTCAAAGTTGAAATTAGAACTCCATGCCATGACTTGGTGGGAAAACCACATGAAGACCTTGAGGTTGGAGGGATGATCTAGGTGGATATTGGTGGCCACCCACCAATTCCACTTGGACCCCACCTTTGTTTCTTTCAGTTTTTCAATTTCCTTAATTGTAGCACAGTTTACTATTTTTAGCAGTTTTTTGGATCCCGAACTTCCAGAGTTGTTTTGAGGCCCTATACGATGTTTTTTGCGAAAACTAGGAGCAAAATGGGTCTATGGACTGATGTTTCTCCTTCCAAAGTTATAGTCCTCAAATAGATCTTTCTAACGAGGTGTTGTGCATGTCAAACATAGATTGTATGTCAAAGTTACAACCCTAGGAAGTTGATGTACTAACTGACCCAAAACGTGGCACATAGTTTGGCCCTCCATCTCCTAGGGTTAGGTTTTCAGATGTTTAGGGTTTTCCATTGTTCCTCAACAGTAAATAGGCCTTCGAGACTCATTGTAAGGGATTTTAGGGGCATGTAGCTACCACATATCTTCTCAGAGATAAGCGACCATCACCCTAGCTAATTTATTTCCATTTCTATTTGTAAGCATATTTCAATATTTTACATTAATGAAATGAAGTATTATTTATGTTGCATCTCTGTGTATATGGCTATATCTGTAATTTTTTGCGTTCCTGAATAAATCTAGATCAGTGGTATCAGAGGGATCTACTCTTTCTCTAACTTTCTTTGCATGTCCCCAACGAGGTTAGGATATAAGGAGTTAGGGCTTGAACTGGTTGAACCTTTGCAAGACCGACCTCACAAATCTCGATGGCCTCCCATGGTGGATGAAAAGAAAGACGAGGGGGCAGGAGATCCTATCAAAATCTGTAGAAATTTTGAATAATATGACACTTATTCACATAGATTATCTTGATTATACACTATTTGCAGAATCATACATAATACATAACCTCCTCTACGTTGATCATCAATTTTGCGGAATTAAGAAACAATCGCATGTGCACATTGAAGCATCAATCACACATATCAGCATAATATATCACGGGGAAATCATACAGCTGAAAACCCCCAACTATCTGTATATTATATTGATTGAGAACATGTAACAATACATAGTACAATACTCCTTACAAGTACTCAGTACTATCTCCACCTGTTACACACAAACTAGCTCAGATCTGAATCAATCACTGGCTCAAATCTCCTCCGTTGCTTGCCTGCCTCCACTGCGCAATCCTACATGACAATACTGATGAATGAATGATCCAAATTTGTATTTCCCTTGGATATACCACGCAATCCCCATTGGCAATACTCAATCCATTGATTGTGCAAATCACATGCACAACTATAGTCACAACTGACATCTGTCTTGCCCTTTCACTCACTTCTAACACTTGTCTCCACTGAACTGTCCATGCACTGAGTTAACTGATGTATTCTTTAGTTTATTTATGAGTTAATAATTAGTGAATTAATTAATAACTAATTCACACCACTCATCACTAGTCTATTTGTCAATTAGACTAACTACAACTAGTTCAACTAAGTCAAACTGAACACAACTCCATCAACTCCACAGAACTCAATCACTTGAGTTCTAACTGAAGTCCTTCATGCAATAGCTCAAGTAACCCATAAGAACCACATATTTCCTTTTGGTAGCTACATGTGCCACATCCATAGCTCGAACTGAAGTGCTCCAAGAGAATAAGATAATGTTTATAGTCCAAATATTATTAAGAGCTAATAATATTCGACTGTTCTATTTTTAGACTGGCAGTCTAAAAATAGACTCCGCCCATATGTATAAAAATAGAGGTCCATCTATTTTTACCAACATGACAAATCATCCATAAATAGCATCCTGCAACTCATAGACCATGATCCATATGTCTAAAAATAGACTTTGCACAAAAAATAGCCTGCGGGCCCACTTAGTGAAGGCGACTTCTTTTCACTAAGCTTCATCATCTTGTTGCATTTTCAACACTCCCTCTCAACAAGATATGGATTATCTGAAACCCCTATCTTGCCTCTATGGTATTCAAATTTTCTCTTGGTGAGTGCCTTCGTCAAGATATCAGCATCCTGATCCTTCGTGGGAATATATGAAAGTAACATGATTCTCCACTGCACATAATCTCTGATATGATGGTACCTGATGTCGATGTGTTTGGATCTATCATGAAATATAGGATTAGCTGAGAGTTTAATGCAACTCTCGTAATCACAGGAAATCACAGTAGGATCCAAATGAGACCCGAAGAACCCGACCAAGATCTTCCTCATC
>APFE030088968.1:109420-119625 GCA_000404065.3 Pinus taeda
ATGGATGAAACCATGCATGCGAAGAGTGTGAAATCCAACTCAAACTGTGAAGCAAGTGCCTCACCTTTAGATCCTTCCCTAGATCCCTCCTTGGATTTCCTCCGTGGGCAACTTGAGGCATAATGGCCCACCTCATGACAACGAAAGAATTACACTTTCGATTTGTCACCCTTCTTTCCATCATTGGAAGAACTGGATTCAGACAGAGAAACCTTCTCCTTCCCCTTCTTCACCTTACTCTCTAAGGCACAGTTCTCCTCATCATGCATAGATGAAGAACTATCTCTGATGCTCCATCTGATCTCTGCCTGCATAAAATCCGACCATAGTCATTCCCAATTTGGTAGTTTCTCCCTTCCATTCACCGAGTCCCGGTAGCTATGCCAGCTCTTAGGAAGGCCAAGGAGTGCTAGACTCACCATATCCTCATCATCGACAGTCACCCGCACACTTCCCAGCTCATCCAGGCATTGGGTGAACTTCGTGTGATACTGGGGCATACTATCTCCATTCTCACACTTAATGTTTCTGAGTTTTATCCTTGAGCGCCATTCCACCAGCTCAAAACTCAACCGCTTCTGATCTAAAATTCGTAAGAACAAAGTATTTCTTGTACAGATATCGACTGTATGGGCATTCACCAGATATCTCACCTTCCAAAAGAAGGATGAATCTAGAGGCTACCTGGCCCGATTATAGACTCTGCCTGAAGAAATAAAATGTAAACACTTTCTGAATGATAGATCTGATGATCAATCCTCACTTTGATATCCTGTAGAACTTTTTCTACAAATCAACCAGCTCCGATACCATGTAGAAATTTTGAATAATATGACACATATTCACAGATATTATCCTGATTATACACTATTTGCGGAATCATGCATAATACATAACCTCCTCTATGTTGATCATCAATTTAGCAGTATTCAGAAACATACACATGCGCACATAGAAGCATCAATTAGATATATCAACACAGTATATCACTGGGGAAAGCATCTCGCTAAAACCCCAAACTATCTGTATATTATATTGATTGAGAACATGTAACAATACATAGTACAATACTCCTCGCAAGTACTCAGTATTATCTCCACCTATTACACACAAACTAGCTCAGATCTGAATCAAGTCACTGGCTCAAATCTGCTCCGCTGCTTGCCTGCCTCCACTGCGCAATCCTGCATGAGAATAGATGAGAATGACACAATGTATTCCCTCTACCTATACCATGAAATCCTCATTGGCAATACTCAATCCATTGATTTTGCAAATCTCATGCACAACTATAGTCACAACTGACAGCTGTCTTTCCCTTTCACTCACCTCTAACAGTTGTCTCCACTGAACTGTCCATGCACTGAGTTAACTGATGTATTCTTTATTTGATTTATGAGTTAATAATTAGTGAATTAATTAATAACTAATTCACACCACTCATCACTAGTCTATTTGTAAGTTATACTAACTACAACTAGTTCAACTAAGTCAAACTGAACACAACTCCATCAACTCCTCATTCAACTCCACAGAACTCCCACAGGTTCGACTTTGGGTTAAAACCTCAAACTTAAACCATAATGCATTCATTCCACTAATTTCTATTATAATTTCCATATAATAGAAATATTTCATAACGCTCACTTAAAACCTTACCTTTCCACCATTCTTCAAGCCTTTACACATACATCGATGCTCTCCTTAGTGCATTAAACCTCCATCATCTATTTCATTCCTCGATCCAACAATTATCGCGTCACCTGATTGCTAACAAACTTAGCCGATCTCCACTGCTGATCTGTCTTGCTTGATCCAATGGCTATTGCATCACCCACTCACCAACTAGCCTAAACAATCTCCACCGTCGATCAATCTCGCTCGATCCAATGGCTGTCACACAATCTCGCGTGAAATCTTGCACGACTATTATCAGGTCGACAGTGCACGAGAAGAGTGGTTTTCCTTTTCCATCGTGTACTACATGTCAACTGCTAAAGATAATCACGTGAAATTTTGAAAGACTGCTTACCACCTTTAGGGTGCGCGAGATACTGCTTGCCCCTTCCAAAGACCACTTCATCCTTCTTCTAACATGTGTATTTAATCTCCGCCATACATCTTCTTGGCTTTATTTTGTGCGACTTAATCTTAGCCGTCTATCGCACACAACCTCGTCTGTTGATATACCTGATCCAACGGTTCCTATGCACTGTTACGTTCTTTTGTTTCTTACTGTGTAACAACCCACTCAGCTTTCTACCTATGTATTTGATCTTGCCTTATGGTCTTTACTTGTTCTGATCTCAATCTACGCTCTGCTACTTCATTCCTTCGCGCCTTTATGCTTTCGTCATAAATCCTTAGGTTTTAGGAAACCTTACAATTATAATTTCACTGTAACATTGAAGGTTTTCTCCAATACTGTTTGTGTGTAAAACCGTAACACTCCTCTCTACACCTCTTCTCTGATTCTGCACACCTGTAACCTATGTTACCCAGAATTACTCTAGTTCACACACAATCTATAATTCATTTACTCAATACACATCACACAAACTCAGAATCGAGTTATCTATATTAAATAACAAACATTTACATAGTGAATTCCTTCTCGGCCTGATCTTCTATATCAGTGGCTTTTCCCTACCTACCCGTAGGCTTAACTAACTAACTGACTGACAACTGACTGACTGACTGTTGATAACTCTATGCCTTTTAGGCTTACATTTATACAAAAGGTTCTGTTAGCCAATTTTGGTTCAAATCCTTAATCTATTGAACTAAATCATGAATATCCTCTAAGTCCACTTTTAACTCCAATTATTCCTAAGAATCCTCTCTAGTTCCACGAATCATCACACCACTTTCTAGTCTAAGATTTACAATTGATTTCCAACTCTCTCAATCTCCCCTAATCACTCATCATCACTCATGTTCTCCTACATTCGAGAGAATTTACAAATATCCTCACAATATCTAGTTAATTCATATTCTAATCTCTCAAAACATTAACAATTACATACATAGGAATCCAACTTCCTTGAAAACACAAGACCCCTTAAGTTAACTAGAATATAATGAAATTGCTGAGTTGAATGCTCTTGCATTAGACTCCCAAGCTTAAAATAATCGTGATCTCCTCATCATGTGCTTCCAACCTTTGTCTTCTTGGATACCGTACTTTGTTCTATAATTTGTCTTTAGTTGCTGTTGTTGTTTGTTTCTGTTCTCTAGGTTTCCACACTTTATATTGCTTTGCCCCACTAGATTTGTTTTCACAGTCTGTTGCTATCTTTCTCTTTCTGCTACTCCTTGGCCTTCTTACTGTTGCTTTATTCTGAGGTACCTTCATCATCAATCTTATTATTCTTTCGATCTCTATCTCCAATTTATCTTTTGACTGATAATTACTTTTCCATTTGTTGTTGTACTCTGTCCCCTCATCTTCACACTGTTGTTTGCTGTCTTCTCTCTGAATTTGTTGGATTCTTACTACCACCCTTTCATCCTTACCCTCTTGTTGTTGTCCAAAAGACCTTTGTTCAGTATCTGTAAATTTACTTTCAAAAAGTAAACTATCCTCCAATTTCCTTTGTAATTGATTGCCCTCAAATACATCACTATGTTGTTCATCAATTCCAGCATATTCTCTTTCCTCTTCTTTAACAACGCTCAGTAATTGTCCTTCACTTCCTTGACTAATTCTGAAAATCAGTTTAACTTCTTCAAGCATGGTATCTTCATGCTTTTCCTTTTCCTCATCGGCATGTCTTACCTAACAACTTCTAGTCTTCTTCAGTTCTAAAACTGACTCCTCAACTTGAAACATGTTTGTCTCATCTTCATCAAATCCTATAATCATAAAACAATTATCAGAATTAAAAATATAAGGCCTTATTGCCTCTTCTTCCTTTGGCAACATCTCAATACGCTGCTCTGATTTTTCTTGTTTTATCAACACATCAATATGCTGATTCTTCAAAGAATTTTCTAAAGGACTCTCGAAACTATCAACAAGTCTCTCTTCCACACCCTCTGCTTCAATGATGTCTTTCTGCTCTTGTCCACTATAGTGAACTCCTTCCTCTGTAGTCACACTATCATACTCTGAGTTTTCTGACAAATATTCCAACAACTCAATTTCTCTTTGACACTTCATAAGTACTTCATCATCACTTATAATTCCTACATTTATACACAAATTATCAATTTGAAAATTACAAGGTTCAACAGTCTCAACTTTTGGTTCACATATCAGCTCTTCAGACTAATTCTCATCTCCTCCTTTCACAAGAAATTGTTCCTAGGTTGTAACAGCTTTAAACATCAATGTATCACTAAATTCTTTCTGCTGCAATAATTCACTGTTTTTCCCATTTAAGAGACATTCTCCATCCTTCTTTAATTTGTAGTATTCATCTTTTGAAAGATACTCTTCCATACTTTTGGCAGCTTCAAAAACATGCTCATCCTCTGCAAAACCTTCCTTTGTTAGTGACCAATCATCATATGTCCTTTCTCCCTTTGTTAAATCTTTTCCATAGAATTCTTCCTTATTAACATCTTTCAGTAGATGTCCTTCTTCATCAATACACTTTTCCTTGCTATCTCTCTGTAAACCTTCTTCAAGAGATATCCTTGTCCCATCATCTGCATTAATATTCTCCTATATTTTTCCTTTATAAAAATTCGTTAGATTACTTCTTTGAGAGAATATTCCTTCATTCTTCATCAGAATAAGATCCTGATCTTCCATCTCTATGACAACATTAAATGAATGTCTTCTCTCATTAAGTAACTCATCCATAGACTCTTTCTGTTGTAACCAGTCAATTCTTCCTCTTCTGAGAAATTTTCTTTTTCACCTTTCACTTCAAGGTCTTCATTCATTCTAAAGACATATTCACAAAGTTTCTTTTCTCCTGCAATATCTGCAATCATCCACAAATTATTAGTTTTAAAAACATAAGACCTTGTGGTCTCACTTGATGCTTTAGTCATCATATCTCCTTGTTGTCTTGAATTCTCACATTAATTCATAATTTCTCCACAAATCTCCAGTCTTCATCTTCACCCAGAACTTCACTCTATTCTGCTTCACAAATGGAAACATCCATTTCCAACTTAGATTCTCTGAGTTCTTCCACCAACCACTTCACTTACCTCTATTATGGACTTCTTTATAACTTAGACCACTTCACTGCCTTTTTCCTTAAGGCCCAACCTTGTCTTTGGTTTTCCTCTAGTAGCATCCTTAATACATTGAGTTGTTCTTTTAACTCTGCAATTTCCTTGTCACACTCCTCTTGACTCATTCTCTTGCCATTTTCTTTGGCATCCTCCTTCTTCACTTTTCTTCTGTTGTGGTCTTCCTCAGAACTTCTATTATCTCTATTATGACTATCAATAGTCATCTTCTTCTCTATCCTCATGAGTTCCTCACTCCCTTACTATGAGTTGTATTAAAGCCTCTGCAACACCAAGTCCTCCCTGCTACCACTTACCTCACCAAGATTTCCTTTGTACTTGGTCTTTTGGCAAGTACTTGGTTCTCTATTCTCTGGAACCTTTTTTAGCACTTCTCCCTGCTCCTTCTAGGCTTCAGCTCATCTGCACCTTTTAAGAACACCCCTGTCCTCTTGTATTTCAATCACAATGAAATACTAGGTTCTGACCACCTCTTCTTTCACTCAGAAATTCTTACCATCTTTCTTCATCCCTTAGAAATTCTACTCACATCCTATATGGAATTTCCTTTATGGTATTTCCGTGAGCTGCAACAAAACCTCTGCAGTAACAAGTCTCCTTATTGCTACACATGCCTAACTAAGCTTCTCTTCTTAGCTCAGTCTTTTGGCATCTCTCTAGTTCTCTCCTTTGGAACCAATTGAGCACTCCTTGGTCTAGGTTGTTGTAATCTTGTCACCTTCTTATGCCACTACCTTCAAGACCTTTGCATGATCTCGTTCTACCATTCACCTGCACTTTGAATGGATTTTTCTCTTTTTCCTTTACATCTACAAATTGTACTACTCTTTATCTCTGTGTGCCTACCATTTGCCAGATTTAAAATCTAATCTCCTCTTGCCTGCATACACACCTTCAAAACATAACTCTATTCTAAGTTTTTTCAAAGAATTCTTACACACAGAATTTCTTATTTTGATCTAATACCAAATGATGCCAGCCTAAGCTGCATATACCATAATGATGTAGCCTAAGCCACATATACCCACATTATGCATATAAAATTGTTGTCGTATGCATGTCACACTATGTGTGTCCCATGAATTCCAAGATTCCATACTTAGGGAAACCTTCCATAAGTCAAGGTTCAAGGCTCCTTAAATAAACTCTATGCGGAAACATTCATTTAACTATCCCATAGGTTTGACTTTGGGCTAAAACCTCAAACTTAAACCATAATGCATTCATTCCGCTTATTTCTATTATAATTTCCATATAACAGAAATATTTCATAACCCACACTTAAAACCTTACCTTTTCGCCATTCTTCGAACCTTTGCACATATATCGATGCTCTCCTTAGCGCATTAAACCTCTGCTGTCAATATCATTCCTCGATCTGACGGTTATCGCATCACCCGATCGCTAACAAACTTAGCCAATCTCCACTATTGATCTATCTCGCTTGATCCAATGGCTATCCCATCACTCGCTCACCAACTAGCCCGAACAATCTACACCTGATCAATCCCGCTCGATCCCATGGCTCTTGCGCAATCTCGCGT
Source organism: Pinus taeda (assembly GCA_000404065.3). NCBI lineage: Eukaryota > Viridiplantae > Streptophyta > Pinopsida > Pinales > Pinaceae > Pinus > Pinus taeda. The sequence continues at coordinate 116,176 of APFE030088968.1, forward strand.
GAAATCTTGCATGACCATCATCAGGTCAAGAGCATGCAAGAAGAGTGGTTTTCCTTTTCCATCATGTTCTACGTGTCAACTGCTAAAGGTAATCATGTGAAATTTTAAAAGACCGCTTACCACCTTTAGGGTGCGTGAGATACAGCTTACCCCTTGCAAAGACTGCTTCATCCTTCTTCTAACATGTGAGTTTAATCTCCGCGATACATATTCTTGGCTTTATTTTGTGCGACTTAATCTTAGCCATCTATTGCACACAACCTCATCCGTTGATCTGCTTGATCCAACGGTTCCTATGGATTGTTACGTTATTTTGTTTCTTACTATGTAATAGCCCATTCGACTTTTTGCCTGTCTATTTGATCTCGCCTTACAATCTTTACTTGTTTTGATCTTGATCTCCACTCTGCTACTTCATTCCTTTGCGCCTTTATGCTTCCTTCATAAATCCTTAGGTTTTAGGAAACCTTACAATTATACTTTCACTGTAACATTGAAGGTTTTATCCAATACTGTCTGTGTGTAAAACCATAACACTCTTCTCTGATTCTGCACACCTGTAACCTATGTTACGCATAATTACTCTATTTCACACACAATCTATAATTCATTTACTCAATACACATCACACAAACTCCGAATCAAGATATCTGTATTAAATAACAAATATCTACATAGTGAATTCCTTCTCAGCCTGATCTTTTATATCAGGGGCCTTTCCCTACCTACCCATAAGCTTAACTGACTGAATGTTGACTGACTCTCTACCTTTTAGGCTTACATTTATACAAAAGGTTTTGTTAACCAATTTTGGTTCAGATCCTTAATCTACTGAACTAAATCCTGAATATCCTCTAAGTCCACTTTTAACTCCAGTAATCCCTAAGAATCCTCCCTAGTTCCACGAATCATGACACCACTTTCTAGTCTAAGATTTACAATTTATTTCCAACTCTCTCAATCCCCACTAATCATTCATCATCACTCATGTTCTCCTACATTTAAGAGAATTTACAAATATCCTCACAATAAATAATTAATTCGTATTCTAATCACTCAAAACATTAAAATTACATATATAGGAATCCAACTTCCTTGAAAACACAAGACCCCCTAAGCCAACTAGAATATAATGAAACTGCTAAGCTGAATGCTCCTGCATCATGCACCCACTTGGAATTCATTCCAAGTTGCCATCAAGGAGTAGTACTACCCTGTTGGAAGCTATCACGATCAATACATAAAGTGGACCATGCTGCGGAAGGGAAGGGACCAAGACGTACTGGAGTTTACCAATATTTTCCATACCCTTCGCACAAAGTTGGGTGTCAAGGATTCAGAGAAGCATTTGGTACTCAAATATCGAGCTACCTACATAGGTACATCCAAGATGAAATAGAATTCTTGAACATCTCCTCGCTCGACATGACATACTGATATGTTGTCAAGATCGAGCAAAAGTTTAAACAGAAGAAGCCGGAATTTGGATCCGTGAATCCGAAACAAGGGAATGCTGCCCCCAAACGACAGAACAAAGGACAAAGCCAAGGCAGGGTGACCTAAGACAACCCACCAAAGCCACAAGCAAAGAACAACACCGCGAAGCTGAAAAAGGACATAGGAAAGTGGTCTGAATTCCATTAGAGCTCCACTTACAACCCAAGTGAGTGTCCGACCAAACAGTCGCTGGTGGCTGAGCTGAACATTTCAGAATTAGATGCATGTTCCGACTCTAAGTTAGAACTGGATAGGTGGAATGACAAAGGGAAGCAGATTATCGATGCAGAGCCCAATGCCATCATTGCCACCATGAGGATCCAGAATGAGGAACTTGAAGATCCAGAGGAGGAGAAGCGCCTCTTCCACTCCCAGATGTGGGTAAAGGGATCCCCGCTACAATTCATTGTCGACAGCGGGAGCCAAAAGAACCTAATTTCGGTAGAGGTCATGAAGCAACTTGGCTTACCGACGACAACACATCCACAACCATACACCATCATTTGGCTTCACCAAGGACATGATCTTCGCTTGAGCCAACAGTGTCTCCTTCCATACAACATCAAGCCTTTCACAGATGAGGTATTGTGTGATGTTGCTTCCCTTGATGTTTGTGATGTATTATTAGGCCAACCATACTTGTGGAAGTGACATGATGTGTATGAATCAAGGCCTCATGTTGTTATTGTTGCTTTGGGAAATAAGTTGTACAGGATACCAGAGGTAGCACCGCCTACTGCCATCTCTTTGGTTACTGCAAAACAATGCAGTAAACTCATTTCCAAAACTAGGAAATTTGTTTACTTGATGATACATGCTCAAGGAAAGAAGAAGACGTTGGCCACGACCTCCATACAGGGCCCCTCTACATGAAAACTATAAATGAACAAGGTCATGGAGGAGTACAAGAACATCTTCACCTCCCCTGCAAGGGTTCTTCTACACTGTGAGGTCAAGCACTCCATCAATATAATTCTAGGTGTGTCGGTGCCCAATGGACCGATCTATTAATTATCCATTCTGGAGAATGATGAAATAAAGAGGTAGATTCAGGAGCTGCTAAATAAAGGTCACATACATCTGAGTTCATCACCCCGTGGGAGCCCGATCGTGTTTGTATAGAAGAAGGATGGGACTTGGAGACTCTGTATTGACTATCGGGCACTGAACAATATCACTATCCAGAATAGGTACCCGATCACAGGGATTGATGACCTCCTGGACCAACTGAAGGGGTGAAATATTTCAGAAAAAATCGATTTGAAGTCAGGGTATCACTAGGTACTAATCGAACCGTCCAATGTGTGGAAAACTGCCTTCAAAGCCAAGGAGGGTTGTTTTGAATGATTGGTTACGCCTTTCGAGTTGACAAATGCTCCTACAACCTTCATGAGGCTAATGGATGACATCTTGAAACCATTCACCAACTCATTTGTAGTGGTATACTTGGATGACATCATGATCTTCAGCCAGAGTTGGGAAGAACACCTCCACCACATCCGGCAGGTTCTCCAAACACTACGGCAACACAAGTTATGTGCCAATTTGGAGAAATGCACTTTTGGCATGACCCAAGTTCAGCATCTATGATACATTATTGATGAACGGTGGGTGCATGTGGATCATACCAAGATCCGTGTCATTCAAGATTGGCCATCTCCAACCACTCTGAAAGAGCTCCACAGCTTTCTAGGCCTTGCCAACTTCTACTGCAGGTTCGTGTTGGGATTTTCTCATATCACTTGGCCCTTGAGTCAAGTCACCAAGGGAGGAGTGAAAGCAAAATTCTTCTGGTCCGAATCTCAACAGAAGGCATTCACAGAGTTGAAAGATCACCTCTTCTCGGCACCAGTTCTTGCATTACCAGACTTGCAACAACCATTTGAGGTCGAGACAGATGCCTCTGACTATGCTATTGGGGCAATCCTTACTCAACACGGGCATCCAGTGGCA
>APFE030088968.1:121092-132382 GCA_000404065.3 Pinus taeda
TGGGATTCGAGCCACTATGTCTCATTGATATGTTCATGCCATTTGCAGCTAGTCAAGTAGATTCGGCTCATGTCCAATCCGAAATAGAGAAGGCAAATAGCTTCATTGAATGCATTCAACTTATACACTAGTAGGTCCATGACATTCTAGAGAAATCAAATGCCAAGTACAAGTAGCGACATGATCAACATCGGGTGCCACACAAATTTCAGGTGGGTGACAAAGTCGGGTTTCATTTGCAAAAGGAACACCTTACCGAAGCCTATCAGAAACTCAGACCACTCTGATATGGTCCTTACACCATTACCAAGGCTATGGGAGATAATGCATTTGAGCTCAACATTCCCACATTCCTTGTCCTACACCCAGTGTTCAATGTGGACAGCCTTCGGCCATACTTTGCACCATTACTAGACATATCCAACATTGCAGAACAACTCACAACAACATAGTTAAATACAGATTACATGGAACAAGCTGCAGCTAATTGGATCATGGACACACAAATCAAGCACACTCGCCAGCAGAAGATCCAACTGTATCGAGTTGTCAAAGCAGGCCAACTCCTTCACTATGGACCATGTTTAGCAAAAGTTTCCTCATCTCATGATGGAATTCAATGCAATGGGGACCATTCCTTCCTAAGGGGGGAGGAACGATCCAGGTGGATATTGGTAGCCACCCACCAATTCCACTTGGACCCCCAACATTGCTTCTTTCAGTTTTTCAGTTTCCTTAATTGTAACACAATTTAGTATTTTTAGCAGTTTTTCGGGTCCTAAACTTCCAGAATCATTTTGAGGCCCTAAACGATGTTTTTTGGGAAAATTGGCAGCAACATGGGTCCATGGTTCGATGTTTCTCAACCCAAAGTTGTAGTCCTCGGATAGATAGTTCTAACGAGGCGTTGTGTGCATCAAACAAAGATCGTATGCCAAAGTTACAACCCCGGGAAGTTGATGTACCAACTGACCCAAAACGGGGCCCATAGTTTGGCACTTCATTTGCTAGGGTTAGGATTTTGGATGTTTAGGGTTTTCCATTGTTCCTAAAAAAAAAATAGGCATTCGAGCCTCATTGTAAGAGAGTTCAGAGGCATGTAGCCACCACATCTCTTCTCAGAGATAAGCTACCATCACCCTAGCTAGTTTATTTCCATTTCTATTTGTAAGCATATTTCAGTATTTTACAGCAATGAAATGAAGTATTATTTATGTTGCATCTCTATGTGTATGGTTATATCTATAATTTGTTGCATTCCTGTTTAAATCCGGATCAAGGGAAATCCTTTAATACTTAAGTGGAAGGTTACTAAAACCCTCATAAAGTCAAAATTTTACCCTAGCGGGTATGTAGAGGACCAATGGATCCAATCCCACTACTTCAGGTAGAAGCAAGGCTAGAGTATATATGATTAGACCACAAAATTTAGAAAGATGTCCATAATGTTAGCTATCTCCGCAATGAACACATATGTACTCCTCAAGTATCTCGGGGGTCTACACGAGAAGAAAGTGATGTTATTCAATCCTAGATCAACAGATGAGGCTCATGTATACACACAATTCCTAGAGAAGGTATGTCAAAATAAAGGGAAATCGAGTGGATCAAAGCAAAAGGGTCGCCGTGAAACTTCTAAGGAAAGGAAGAAGAAGCAAGAATAGGAAAAAGATAAAACGATAACAACCATAACGCACTATTTCATGGATCCCAGCAACCACTACAACCACTACAACATTCAAATTCATACAAACGATAAGTGTCAAAATTTACATATGAAGCTTAACTTCAAGAAAAAAAAGAAAGATAATAATAAGAATAATGTGATGGCCACAAATTCGAGCAAGTACGTGGAAAGAAACTCAAAAATCAATAAGAATATATTCTATATGTTAGTGTAGAAGAAGGTGAATTTGAGTAGCCTTCAACAATAGGAAAAGAAAGAAATGACCAAACTCTTCCACATAAATATATAACTCAAGAATAAAAATATTTATGCTCTGTTAGACTTGAGATCTATTGTGCAATGGAAACAATCATCATTTTGTGCATATATCCTAATAAAAATGGAGACCTACTTAAATCATACTCATTTCCTTTAATTTCCTTGGTTTTTTACTTTGTTTATAAATAAAGGTTATATATATATATATATATGATAGATAGATATATACATGTTTTTTTTAATTTTCCATTTTTTTATATTAATTATATAATAAGATCAAGAAATTCTACAAATCGTTCATTTTTCATGTGGTTTTCGTCAATCATAGACGTGTTTCCATTAGTCAATATACATATTCCCGTCCTACCTTTTGTCATCTCGCCACAATGCCCATTGGACCAACACTATACCAAACTCCGATCTTAAGAAAAATATCCCAATGAAGATTACCGTCGAGACAAATATTTTCCACGCTATTTCATGCCAATAATTTTCATCCTGCATTCTATTAACCATGCTAAATTTTGGAAGGATGGTTGATGAAGAATTGGTGCAAGGGCAAAGAATATCGAAAGTGTGAATGGGAATTATTCACATCTCACAAAAAAACATTTTCCCATTGTGCCTTTCATATTCTTTTAAGTTGTTAAAAAAGTGTTAGAAGGTGGAGCACTATGATCCATATCCCATGAAGGCGCGATGACTTAGATTCCAGGTTAGCAACACAATCTCATCGTGCGAACCCCTCATTGTTGAGAAAACGTGAAATTTCAAGTAACTTGATTGAAGTACGTTCCATTGCGCTCTCTACCTATTATGCCCAGTTCCAACAAACTTGTAAATATCATTGACCGAGATGTCACATACATGTAATTATAATTATTAACCTTAATCATTGAAATTAAACCTAAATATTCATCATTAATGACAATAATTTTAGATTAAAGTCAAACCATGATTCAATATTTTCAATTATTGTTTATGTTTTATTAAGGTTTAATGAAAGGGAAAAAATTGTTCGTAATGGGTAAATTTATGAGGCTCATGTAGGCCTTCATGTGGCCTTTACCAATCAAAATGTGATAAAAAATTGGATGGGAAAACCCCTCCCACAACATTAGTTGTCAATGGATCCTAGTGAAATCATCCTACCAAGTTACCAAGTTTCACTAGGATGTGAGTCAATGTGGTTATTCGTGTTCAGGTTTCAATAATGTTATTCACTACTTGAGGATGCCAAGAAGGGTGGTTAGGTATTCATCTAGGAAAAGAAGAACCCAGTATTGGGTTGTGCCTAGCATTCTGTCTATCTTGTGTAAAAATAGGACCCACCCCCTAGAATTCTCAAATGTCCAAGTAGTTGGAATGAAGTCGTAGCCCAAACATTTCCCATAAATTCCTTAATAAATATAGAGTTTCCTCCTTATTATTACAAGCAATTTTATCATACACCGTGAGCCACCTACCCATCTAATGGCCTCCAATTGGCTAGTAGGTGCACTAGTCCATACAAATGCATTTATTTTGACTCGAAAAGGTTGGTTGTTTCTCGAGTCAATTAACAAAGACAAAAAATCTTGTCTAGTGATGTTGAGGCTTGTAATTTGGTATTTATTTAAACCAGATCTAGAGTATTCATACATTCTTGTGATGTCATTAGAAATATCAATTAATTGGCCTTGGGCATTGGAGATGGATGATTCAATTAAGTTTAATGAAATTGCAAGAGAAAATCATGATGGCTATCTAGTTTTTTGGAGATCCAGTGTCACTAACTTTAAAGTAGCCAAGATATATCGATTTCATCATTTAGATTTATTTCTTCTTGCTTGGGGTTTGCTTGCTCTAAGTTTTTGTTTAGTGATAGTGAGTTTGGATTTTCACAAGGTTCCATAGTAACTAATTTACTCATAATTCAATATGGTGATTGTGGTTAGAGTATAATTTAGGAAAACTTCTCAATTTTAAGCTACATTATATCTATATATATATATATATATATATATATATATATATATAGATATATATTGGAATTCTTACCTGGAATCCACAAATAATGTCTAGTGTTAACTTGGTTCCCATCATAGGCTGATATTTAACATTTTTCCCAACTACACATAAAAATTGCATCATGTGGTCTCAAAATAGTAAAAAATAGATTCATATGCACACAAAATAATGATCACACTAGGAAAGTGTTTGTGGTCCTAAGAATGCATGCATGTCCTTGATCCATATCCATCTAGGGGCTTGGTTAGTGTCTTATATGGCCGCTCAGGCTTTGTTGAGCCTACACACTAAGGAATGTGTGTGCATTCCTATGCGTGCACATTATTGATTGCCCCATTGCCACTTTTGGAGCCATCATCTCCATTTGCTGAGCTAACAGTAATACTTATCTAAAGTTATTCTATATTCTAACTTCACCATGTTTCTTGAATCAAATAAATGAAATATTTTAATCAATTCTATGTCAATTATATTTTGCATATATTTAAAAACATAATTGGAAGAATATTTTATCTGACAACCTTGCACTTAATGTTGGGAATAATACTGAGAGTGGGGGGTGAATCATTATTTACAAATCAATAACTTTTTAATTTCATAATCAGATTTATATATGCTACTTCAGTGAAGGGAACTCGCGTAGGCACACAAATGTTCTTAAGGAAACCAACGCATATCTAGTGAAGTTATGATTCAATTAATTCATCATATGTTGATCTTCAATCAGTGCATCAGTGCTTTATTAAACATTAAGCAGTAACCATGTGTAGTAATAATAGAATAAGCCATCACACATAACCAACACACATCAACACCAAGATTTAAGGTGGAAACCCAATGTGGGAGAAAAACCACCTGTTGTTGTTGTCTTTGTTTTCTTTTAATATAAAGAATAATCTATTTACAATCTTGTACTAGTGCAAACTCATACTAGTACACACATACACACCTGAAAAAGGATACAACCTTCTCTCCTTCTCCAACTTCAACTAGAAGGGAGCTACAACCCCCTGGCTCTTGTACTGGCTGATATGTTTACTTGTACATAGGCGTCAACCTACCACCTTCACTTGTTCTCTAGTTGCCACTGGAAGGGAGCTCCAACCCCCTCTTCTAATGACCAACCACTACTGGCAGGAAGCTTCGACTTCCTCACTAATGGCTCCAACCCTCAGTATCCTCTAGGGACCACGTTTCATAAATTTTCATACTAGATACTCTTGGTACACAACAACACAATTTCAAGGCCACGTTTCATCAAATTTTCATACCAAACCCATCAGTAACACTGAAGCTCAAAATCAATCACCACTGCATCAACCAATCACTGAAACCCAATCATCAATCTTTGATATAACTGAAACCCAATCATCATATCTGAATCAATCAATCACTGAAACCTCTAACATACTAAATCACCTAATCATCAATTTATGAATCAACCAAAACTGACTCAATCAATCACTGAAAACCCAATCAACCGACACTTAATCAAAATTAAACCAATCAACTAGAACAAACATATCGCTATAACTAGTACACAGATCTAAACTTAGAACACTGCATCAAAAACTAGAAACAACTACAACCTCAAAATTCATATTTCAGAATGTATACGCTACTTCAATGAAGCCAACCTACATGTATACGCTACTTCCTTTAACCCAACCTGTGTGTATACGCTACTTCCTTTAACCCAGCCTGCATATACCTCTAAAGATATTGAATCATAAAACGTATGAACCATAAACTATACAAACCAGTAACCTTTTGAATATCTACTGTAAAATTATAGAGTTATAAATAGACAACAACAAAGATCACCCTTCTTACTTAATTAGTTAATCAATCGGACTCAATCTCCTTATACATTCAGTTCTACTTTCAGATCTATGAAAACATCATTGGCAGACAACAGTAAAACAATAACACTAATCAGATAGATCAGTCATCTCTGAACAACAGGCTTTTCTTTTGTATACGCTACTTGGTAGTGCTGAACCAGCATGTATACATGCCCTCACCGAGGTGAACCAACATATAGATTTGCAAATAAAAACTTATAATTTCGCATCTATTCCAAACTTTAGATATACCCATATCATAGCATTTAAAGGACAAAACATTTGTTAGCACTCAAATCTAGCCTATCCATTATCAGATCACATAATGTTAAGTCATTATGATCCTAATCCATCATTAGATATCATCCATCATCAAACACTCAGGTGCATACTTAGTCCAGATCAAGAAAAACATCAAAAACCCATAACATGCATACTTTCTTTTGATCTAACACATCATAAGATATTCATTCCTTGTCCACTTAGCCCTTTAATCTTCTCCTCCTTAAATAGTTTTAGCCTTTTTCAATACCTCAGACTAAAACAACACTTAGAACCTGTGGTATTATTGAATGGGCTTAAGTAATCATTATTCCACTCAATATTGTGGGCTAATACCATGGTATTGACCCTTGGTATTATTTCACCTTAATTTTATTAATTTTCATTCCCATACGTGCTTTTCCTCTTGTGAAAGTGTGTGCATACGTATACACTCTTTTTGTACAGTGAACCTACGTATACAACTTAACATACCTGAAAACATTCTTTTTCCTCAATTTCTTGATACTGATTTGTATTCCTTTGTTCCATCAACATTTTCTTTTGTACCATTACTCTGTTACCTCTTAATAGACCTATTATAATGTTATTTTCCATTGTATATTAGTTCTGAACTGATTCCTCTGAATTTCCCTACATTTTGTCACATTTGTAAACACAACTGCCATGTAATTTGTCACATCCATTCATCAAATAGGTTGTCATTAGGGACAACTCAAACTTTGACCATTATTCTGCTCCATCATTTTGTCACCTCTCATTTTTCCTGCAAATTCATCTAGTTATCATATACAAGTTTTGCTACAAGTGGGTTTCCATCAAGTACAACACATGCATCAAAATGCCAACACTTAATATAAATATGAAATTTTTTCACATATAAATTTAATTTTTTGGTCTATGTTAGCCTAATATATCTTCTCTACAATTTCATAAGTTTAACTAACTATATATGTGTTGAACATTTGATGGCGTATGTGTGGCCATGAAAGTATTGACATTGACGTCAAACAAGAGTCAGCATGATAAGTGAGTGTTTGGGAGGAATCCCATGGTAGCTATAGGCTTCTTGTAGAAAATCATCACAGTAGCAGGCTTACTGAAGAAGCTAGAAAATGTTGATCACAGTGATGGGCTAGATGGAACTTCATGATAGCTACAAGATTCTTGTAGAAAATTATCATAGTAGCAAGCTTACTGAAGAAGCCATAAAATGATCATCATGGCGGTTGTGAGTTAAACAGTCGCTAGAGTAAATGAGAAGAGAAGTTTGTAGTCTTATTCCAAGTAGTAGAAGGACTCAAAGCCTACATTGAACCCTCTACATTGCAAATTTCTCTGAACAAGATTTCCAATGATATGCAGAAGCTGAAAAATGGATCCCTGGATCAAAAGATATGGTTTGCTAAAGTTCATGTTTGAGAAGCCGAAGGAAGGAAGAAATATCGAGATATCAGAAGTCTAGGCTATTGGTGCATTAGAATATCAGAGGTCAGCATAATCAAAGTATCAAAATATCAAAGATGGAAACATGAGAGGATTGGCACAAGAGGTACATTGGAGGTTTGACCCTTAGTATATTAGAACATCAGCATGTTTGGGATCAAAATATTGGAACTTCTTAAGTGAGGAACTTTTAAAAGTTTCGATATCCGATAAGTGTCGATAAGCCTTACCTCGATTCTCCTTAAAAAAATGTTAAGTAAGCTTAATTCATTTTCAATGTCACCATTGACGTTATAGTCCATCCACTTTTAAATTAACTTTATACTCTGTTTACTGGTCCTTGCTTGCGACATAGCAAGGACTATTGCGATAGATAAACACTGACGTACTATTAAATGGCCTTAAACAACCAGTGCATGTTTTAACCAATGTTTAAAAAAACACACTGCCAAACAAACTTTTATCCAAACTTCCAGTTTGTACCCCTTATTTCCTGGGAGACTGCATGATTTTGATGAAACTTAAGATAATCAGTTTGAAATTTCAAAAATACTTTACTTCAAAAATAATAAATATAAAAGTTTCCACGCTAGACCTGTCATGTATTGGAGCCATCCATCCCCTTGAGCATGTCTATGACATTTTGCATGTTGGTGGCATGTGGCTATTTGCATGTTGGCTGGCCAACTACTAGTGACAAGCCACTATAATTGTTAATTACGAAGGCATAGAGTAGTTTCTTGTGGGAGAGGCACCTTCCTACAGAAGAGATCTCATCAATGGTGTTGATCAAGATGATGGAAATTGCAGAGGCTTACCTTGCATGACCTTGTAGAGAACATTTTATTTGTGCCTTCTTTCTTCCTTTTGGATCTAGGAATATTAATTATCTAAGTATTGTAGTGGGTGCTTGGAGCCTAAAGTTTTGGGTGATTTTCTATCACTACCGCTAGCAAGTGATGTTAATAGCAATATATTATACATAATTGAGATATAATATATAGTTGAGACACTACTCTCCCAATATCATTTCTAAAACTTCAACTTTGGCATAACAAATGCAGATAATCACATTCCCTTCTCAGCCAGCAATAATTAGGATATCAAACATCTCAGACTGAAACCTAAAAAAAGTAGGTGCATTTTTATATTTATTTAATGGCATGACAAAGGTTATCAAACTTCTATTTGATTTTGTCTCGGCAAAAGTTTTCTTCATTGTTCCAAAATTGTTTTTTATCATAGTGATTTTTCTGGATAAAACTAATTAAAATTGGGATGATAGTAAATTAAAGATAATGCATGCAATTTTCCTATATAAATATGAGTTACTTCTTTATTTACAATATTTAAAGAGATCTCTTGAAATTTACAATTTGCATTAAAAATAATGGGCGCAATTCACTATCTTTAATTATATTTCCGAATTACTTCTTTATTTACAATTTTTAAAGACATCCCTTTGAAATTTACAATGCAATCTTTAAAAACGTCCCTTGAAATTTATAATGCAGACTTGTAATGTTGATTGCTTCACTCTGCCTTTTCAGCTTATCCTGTCAAATCTGCTGGGACTGCCACTGCTTGCAACCCCTGTTTATATAAAAAAACATTAAAATAATTAATTATCTTAGATCGATTCGATCACTCATCGTTAAAGGACATGATATTTAACTACATTTAAGAAAATAAACATCCCGTCTACTTTCTCGTGAAAAAAAAAAGTGTATACACTTTCTAATCAAGGCTAAATCATCTTAAAATTCCCCACATGCTGCACTGCTTGTCAGCCATTTGAAATTACAGTATGATAGTATGGGTTTACTTACGATCTTGTATAAAGTGGTGCATAGCTATATGTACAAAGTTTTCCCCAATAACGGATAAGAACGAAAGCTAAGTGATTTTTACATCTGAGAGAGCTTCAACCAATTTCCCTTAACCTCGCATGCCTTTTATAATTTCATCAAATATTATCTTTGTGATGGTAATAAACATGGCAGAATATTGTAGGTATTCAAAGCAGAACATTGTAGGTATTCACAGGCATTAACCTTTATCGATCCTTAGAAAAAATGGTGTTCCTATTGGATCAAAGTGTAAACATTAGATACTTGTATCATCTTATTGTAATGTTAAGAACATAATGCTCGTTTCATACGAACCAAATCACAGAAACCTCACATCAATCATGCATTATTGAAATAAAAGTCATCTAACGTTCCGAATAAAAATCGTGAACAGAATTTACAAGACGAGTAAATAAAGAATTCTTATTCATACATACAAAATGAAGTAATTATACAACAATGAATGTCCAATGAATGTGGTCACCATCCACTCTGTCATGCCAGGGCAACAGTGAAATCACAGGACAGAATACGATCATATCATCTAATCTGATCTTATCCAATGAATGCGGATCAAAAGAATGTTAGATACATCTTAAAGGAGGAAGACGCCTCCAGCAAGCAAAGCAGCTCCAAAGATAGCCATATTCTCCAAACTGGTGGTAGAGACAGCTCCGCTGCTGGCACTCGGTGGCGAAGCGGTGGCTGGGCCATGAGCCGAGGGACTAGATGCTGGAGTTTGCGCTGTCGGAGAGGAAGCTGAGTTTGATGGGGTAGCGACTTTAGGAGGAGGAGAGACAGGAGAAGAAACAGGCGGTAATGTCGGAGGAGGAGACGCTGGTGATGGTGCTGGGGCGGATTGAACCGGCGGCGACTTGGGTGCTGCCGCTTTGGGCGCAGGTGCGGGTGTGGGCGCTGCCATAGAGGGTGAGCTCAACAATACCACAGCAAGAAAAGAGCAAAACAGCGCATCGAATCGGGCCATCTCGTTCTAAAGCTGTTGTTGTGGAGGAATAGTGCAAATTCTTCACACGGAAATTACTTTACTTATTCGAAAAACCAGACAGTGAGATGGAGAAGAGCGACGAGAGTATTGTGACGGAAGGGGGATGGAATAGTACAGTATATATAGGTAGTGGTAGTGCCACGAGGTCGGCTCCTAGGGACACGGGATTCGTTTTCCTGAATCTTGCCATGTTATGATATGTGGGCCACTTCAAAGCTTTTTTCTTTAGCTATAGCACATGCCCCCTCTGGTTCCTCCCTAGTAGCTTTTCGAATTCCACTAGTCCGAGTTCCTGCAAACAACGTGTTGGTTGATGGCTGGCCTATCATGCATGCGCTGGATTGACGCTCGACCCGATGTCTGATCCGCATGTAACGTGGATTCACGCTGGACGCGGCCTGTGATCCGAATCATAAAATCGCTTTATTAGAATTGGATCATTTCGGGGGTCCACATATATTGGAAAGGAACGAATTCGCGTGGAGTTGAAAGGGCATAAGCGTGGAAACAGCGGTCTTTCAAAGGTTTTTTCGAAGCGTAAATTGTAAGTTGGTGATTGTTGAAGTGGCATAAAGACGTTTTCAAAATGTAAAATTGCAAGTTATTGGTTGTTGAAGTGGCATAATGACGTAAAGGCCGCTGGTCATATGATCTTGGAAACATCCAACGGTTGGCCGACCTGACAAACGCGAGACTAATGAAACGGGAAATTTGCCATTAATGGGTCACGAGATATTCGAATCAAACGGACTCAGTTAAGGAACCGAGCAATTTTTCTGTTTCGGAGGATATTAAAGCGTTCAAAACCGTATTCAAACTTTTTTTCTTTAATGGACTGGCATTAAAATATTAAAAATATTGATAAATATTGATAAAACACTTGCATTAAAAATATTATTATTATCAT
>APFE030088968.1:132677-159220 GCA_000404065.3 Pinus taeda
AATAAACTTTAGGGATTCATATTATAAATGTAAGGGGTTAATATTAAAAGCCCAAAAGATTATAAATCGAAGGGAATAATATTAACCTAAGGGATAATAAATCGATGGAATTATTACTAAAACCCACATAATTTATATTTCCTTGGGTTAATATTATTGATCACTTGGGTTTATAATATTAATCCCTTGGGTTTATAATATCAATATCATCAGTTTACTAATGTAAGGATTCATACTCCTCAGGTTTAATACTAAAACCCCAAGAGATTATAAACGAAAGGCAATAATATTAACCTAATGGATAATAAACCCAATGGATTAATACTTAAAACAAAAGGAATTGTTAACCCAAGGGAATAATATTAAACCCTAGGGATTAATATTATAAACCCTAAGAAAAATATTATAAACCTTAAAAAAACATGGGATCAAGCAATAGTTTGTTAATGACCTAACTCACAAGAATAAAGCATAATCCAAACAAATTCTTATCAAAGGTTGTAAAACCCAGAAGAAAAAAAGTGGAAGTGCTTAAGAGACCAAGACACACTCAGCGACAGAAAGAGAGCCAATTGGAACTAAGAAAATCAAAGAGCAAGACACAAAACATATTTTTTTTCATCTAATAGGGGTCATCGTAAGTGCAATGAGGGCACCAATTCTCTGCAATGTAGGTGCAGAGAAGGCTAAGGTGAACTGCAATGCTCCATCTCCAAATCAGGGGCAATGCTAATGTGGATCTGGCTAGTTTACGACACAAAATTAATCCAAGCTCAGAGAAAGTTATTCCTAGGGTCAATCGAGAGCTTAGTGAGGAAATGAAGGTTTGTTCAAGAAGTGAAATAGGGGCTAAGGTCAAGGAAACCATGAAGGGAAAGAAATGCTTTAGAGCGAAGTCGCCAATTTGTTATGGAATTTATGATTGTAGACAAAACTATCTTCCTTAGACCTAGTAGATTGGTCTAGAACAACTGAAAAATAAAATAAAATATATATATATATAAAGTTTCCCTTAAGGAAATTGAAGAATGGAAAGAGGCTTACGTGGAATTTGTTTCAAGATTTACTTTCATCATGTCTTTTAAGTTCCAACTGTAGCTCTCATTGATATAATTAGAACTTGTACATACATTCACAACAACCCAAATATCCAAAACATTTGTGTGGCATAATTCAATTACTCTATTCAATGGATCAGTGAAGCATTGAAATAAATGAATGTAAATTTAACATAACTCATATATACGAAAATGATATACTCTTTGTATTAATATAAATAGGAGAGAGTTTACAACTAATAATAGTAGCTAATCTTGTAGAGATCTCCCCAATTTGACTTGTCCTTCCTTGTCACAAAGCACACCTCAATGTAAGCCTAATGCATGAATATGATGGTTCTCTTAGATTCAAGGAAACAACATGAGGGCATGATTAATTTCCAAAATTGAACCGTGATCTTGTAGATGGTAGTAAATTTATAGGAGAGGGATGCTAGTTTTAGGAATTCTAATTGATTTAACAATCTAGGCTTGAGATCCCCTTGATATGGGAGGATGAGTTCAAGGGATAAAAGGTGAAGTCTCCAAGGTAGGATCATATAGGGCTCAAGATTCTTATCTAATGTAAATGGTTAAAACAACCCTTGGAAACTTTTGGAAGAGGAAGCTTCGGGATTCTTTTTAATTTTCGTGAATTTCTAGAATCAAGGCACCCCCAGCAAGGACCAGGCTATTGTTGACCATTGCTAGTGCAGAAATGAGCAACCCATTACTAAACAGAAGCCTCTAAAGGGGAAAGGCGTGATGTGTCTTAAAAACACCGATTTCAAGCAGTCATACATGGAACCTCAGTTATTTGGAAAGGTCATGCTTAAGGCTTTGTGTAGGGATTATGACAACATGTTCACATACGATGATCGATCCAATGTGCAAGCCTATTGACCAGATTTGACAAAATGGCCTATAACAATGAGTTCAGTAGTGTTATTGACACTATGTTAAGGTGAAGAAAATATATCATTGGGCATGGAGTCATCAAAAGTGTAAATTAATCAATAGTCACTAGAATACTCGTTGTAGTGACAAAGGCTAAGAGAAGGATAGTTGGCATATCCTTAAACAACCTTTCTATTGAGAGTGTAAGGAGAAAATAACAAAAAAAGTTTTAAAACAGACCATCTGATAAGTGAATTATGTTTAGTTTAGATAAGAAAACTGATACTTGAATGTTAAAGACAAAACATGAAAATGAAGCATGAATTCCACCTTGAGTACCTTCATTCAAGCATAAAGAATAAACACATTTAATGAAAAAAACATAGAAAAGGCACATTCACCAAGAAACAAACTAAGACATATCAACACATGAATTCTCAGCTTTAAAATATTGCATTCTTCTGATCACTAATCACCTACTATTAAGAGGCATAAACATAATACATACACAAATTACAATTCATTCTCAAGTTTTGAACTTTATACATTATAGAAATGTTAATCTTTATAGACTACTTACAAATTGTTCAACATCCAAAAATATTAGATCTCAGACCTCTTCATCTACCAAAAGATTACTAAATAAAAAATAAAAAATAAAAATCAAGGATGAGATAATATCTTATTGTTGGCATTATGATGCATGTGTTGTACTTGATGGCAACCCACTCATAGAAGAACAACTCACTTATATATAACTAGATGAATCTACAGAAGAGATATTAGATGTAACAGAATACATGGGATACAGGACAGCTCAAAGGAATCAGATGACAGTTCTCAGTACGACAAGTTAGCCTCGCCATCAAGTCCAAAGGGGGGGATTTTTGGCATTATGATACAAGTGTTGTCCTTGATGGCAACTCACACAAATGACATATTATAGTGCAGCAGGTCAGTAGCAAAGAATTGATGATCAGACTACAAAGAATGAAGAAAGAAGAGTATATACGTAGGTTCTCTATATACCAAGTCGCGTACATAGGCAGGTTATACGTAGGTTCACTATGTACCAAGTTGCGTATGTACGTAGGTTTGCTATATACCAAGTAGGGTATACACGCAGGTTATCTATATACAAAGACGCGTATACATGTGGGATTGCTGATCAAAAGTCACGTATGCGTATGCACGTACTTTCCTACATGGAAAAGCGCGTACATGTGGGAAAGCTTATTTTTGGGTCCGTGGTATTTAGACCTATGGTTTTGGTCCTTGGTATTGCGTCCGAAGTGTTGAACCCAGGTATTGGGTTCCTAGTATTGGTTTTCAATGGTTTTGGACCATGGTATTGAGTAAGGCCTAAGACTATAAAAGTAAAAGAAGATCATTAGGCAAAGGCATTGATAAAGTCTTGAATATTTGATGAAGTATGAGATCCAGTATGCAGGTGGTGGGTTCATGATGCTTTGCTAAGGAGGAATCTAAGCAGATGATGGAGAACAAGATCTAAGGATAGATCGGGATCTAAATGGCTTGGAATGAATCATCTCTATACGGTTTGATCATGCTCATTCTAGATCTGTATACTAACGCATGTAATGTTCTGTAAATGTTATGATGTGGGTACGATTGATGTCTGGAATAGCTGCAAAGTTATGAGAAAATATTTGTAGATCTGTACGCGGGTTTGGTTTGTCATAGTAGCGTATACATTATAATATATGATATTTGAATTTGCTATTGGATCTGGTTATTGTTGCAGAGTTCTGTTGTCTGTTCTATGTTCTGGTGACTGCATTTTGTTAATAGGGTTTCAGTGATTCAATATTGGGTGATTCAGAGATTGATGATGCTAGTGTTGATTGATTGTGTGCTTCAATGATACTAATGGGTCCAATATGAAAATTAGATGAAACGTGGCCCTCATATTATGGTGTTGTGCTTCAGGAGTATCCAGTCTGAAAATGTATGAAACGTGGTATCTAGAGGAAGAAAGAGAAGGTTGTAGCCTTTTGTAGGTCAGCACCTACGTACTAGTACATCAGCTAGCACAAGAGCTAAGGAGGTGGTAGCTCCCTTCCAGTAGCAGCTGGAAAATGAGTAAAGGTTGGAGCATTTCAGTAGGTCAGCACCTACGTACTAGTACATCAGCTAGTACAAGAGCTAAGGCGGTGGTAGCTCCCTTCCAGTAGCAACTGGAAAACAAGTAAAGGTTGGAGCATTTCAGTAGGTCGGCACCTACGTACTAGTAAATGGATCGGCTAGTACAAGAGCTAAAGGGGTTGTAGCTCCCTTCCAGGAGAGTCTGGAGAACGAGAGAAGGTTGTAGCCTTCTACAGGTAAAAGCCTTTGTACTGGTATAAGACTGCACCAATACAGAACTATTGTAAAAAGAAGTTTCTTATTAAAAATAAGATTGAGACGACTTGCAGCAGGTGGTTTTCACCCACATTGGGTTTCCACCTTACATCATGATGTTCATGTGTGCTTCTTGTGTGTGATGATCTATTCTATTTTACTGCTCCTATTTACTGTTCATATGGTTAATAATGTTCTGATGCACTCATTAAGGATCAACTAACTAAATCATAAGTTTACTGGATATACGCTTGTTGCATTAAACATAGTTGCATATACACGCGGTTTGCCTTAACTGAAGTAGCGTATATGAATCTTAATACGGAAATGAAAAAGTTATATTGATTTGATAATACTGATTCACCCCCCCCCCTCTTAGTATTATTTCCAACAACTGGTTTCAGAGCAAGTCCTTTGGTAGAAGCTTGATCGCTTGAAGGAGATCCGTAGATCAATGGGAAAGAAGCTTAAGAAGAAGGCGCCTAAGAAGAAGAAGACATCTCAGAAGATCTATGACAGTGGGAGAATCGATTGGGGAATATGTGGAAGAAGCACTTCAGATTCAGAATCACTTCATAATGAAGATGAACAAGCAAAAGAACTAGCAGGTGTGAATTTGTTATACTCTGGTGAGACATTTATCCATCCATTTGAAGATGATGAAAGTGATAGAGAAATAACTGAATTTTCTCTTATGGGTGAGCAAGGAAGATATCAAATAGAGGCAGAATTTAAAATACTTACAGACAAAATTAGAGATCAACAAGATCTATTGAACAAAAGGGAATGTGCCTTCAAAGAAGAAGCTACCAAACTAAAATCTCAACTAGAGGAAGGAAACAAGGTAAGGAAGTTATTCAAGGACAAGGATGATCAATGTCAAAAGCTACAAGATGAAGTAACATCATTAAGAGATGAAGTCAATGAAAGGAGCACAACAATCAAGAAACTCATAGATAGATCCAGTTACTTTGAAAGTCTTGAAGCTACGATCCTCTCGCTAAAAGAAGATCTTGAAGAATCAAAAAGGAAGAATAAAGAACTACTCCAAGCTCTTGAAAAACAAGAAAACAAAGTTCTTAAACTAAGACATCAGTTGGAAGAAGGAAGAAAAGTTGAAGAAAACATGAAGAAGCAATATCATGAAAAGGAGGAGAAACATGAGGTTGAGGTAAATATTCTTAAAGATAACCTAGAAGAAAAGGATAAGCTCTTACCATTTCAAGATAGTACTAAGATCTTGGATGATATTCTTAGTAGTCAAAGGTTTCCTGCTATCAAAACAGGTCTTGGTTTTCATGAATTTGTTGAAGGAGAATCTAGCTCACAAGGGGAGGCAAGGAACTCTAATGTAAAATCTAAAATAATCAACAAGGAGATGAAAGGACAACCCCATCAACAACCAAGGAAAGAAATTCTTCAAAGAAAATCTTTTACTCCTTTGATGAATAATGTTGAATGTTATAATCTTGGACATGTTGCAGCCAGATGCAGAAGAAGAATGGTTCAAGACCATCACACAGAAAGATCATCACATTCCAGGTACTTTAAGGGATATTGTTTTTCTTGCAATATGTTTGGTCACAAAGCTGTTGATTGCTACAGAAGGAATATGAAACATGTAAGATCTTATGCATGTAACAAGCTTGGACATATAGCAAAGGAATGCAGGAACAAAGTACGGGAACCATACCAAAAGGAGAAAACATCATCACACTTGAAGATATGGAAGAAGAAGGAAGTACAGTTAGAAAAATAGGGCACAACACAATGTACAGACATAACAGACTCAGAAGGCGTTGAAAGTATGAAAATTCAGTATCCTAAATATCATATGTAAGTTCCATAAAGGGAAGTCGCGTATATATGCAATTTAGACACTGCACAGTCACGTATATGTTAATTTGAAGAAAAGTAGTGGGACAGACTCAAGAAAAAGGGTCTGATATGATTCAGTCCATCATTTGCTCTATTTGATAATAGTTACAATCTGTTGATGATGTGTGGAAATGTCTTGATACTTGTAAGATGTTTAGAAATGTTTTGATCTTAACTTGTGGATGATGATGCCTTGATACTTCTTGCTGATATATGCATGATCATATCTGACAGCAAACAAGATGGCACAGGTTCAGGGGGAGCATATGATTTTAATAATGCATTTTTGGCATTATGGTTAGTAGTCTTTGGTGATGATGCTTATATGGCTAAATGATATATCTTGCTATGATATGGTTATGAGTTATCCATGACAAAATCTCATATGATTCTTGGGGTTACATAATTGATGTTCAGATCAGATTTGTGGTTGATTCTCTGATGATGCATATATGGTGCTTACATTGTGATCTTCATAAGGATAAGGAGAAGTACAAAGCTTGAATACACATCTTCATTACTTGATGATGAGTCACTCATATGCTACTGTCAACATATATTATAGTTATGATGCATGATTCCTATAGTTCTTGACGCTCACATGGATGAGGATTACTGCTGTTACATAGTGCTATATTCAATATGCTGGATACATATTCAAAGTTGCAATGTTGGAGACATGATGATGATGATTTCTTACCTATATGATGATAGGTTGATACTTACATATGCTGATTGATGCAGATGTTCCCAAGTGATGATACTTGGATGATATATAAGATCATGCAGATCTTGATGTTGATGAGATGGCTATGGCATTTATCACATTTGATATAATGTGAATGATTCGGTTGTTGGTCTAGATGCTATTGACAGATGTTTATGGATCAGATCATACACTGTGAATATCATGGTCTTATTTAGATGTTTGGTCTCTGTTATAAATGTGATAACAAGACTCTTGATGTAATAGTTTGTCTCTATCTATTGTAGTCATTTGATGAATCTCTTTGGTCATATGGTGTAATTTGTACCCCCACTATTCATGGGAAGGATGATGTAATATTTTAGTCAAGTATAAACATTTGGTATTTGGTGTATCCCCACTTGGTTGGGTGGATGATTCAATATTGATATATCCCCACTTAGTTGGAAGATGGATGTATGTATGAGTCTTTGGTGATATGAAGGTCATTTATGATGTATGGAGTCATGTTCTTTCTTGTAGAACATCCTTTTGCAGACCTTGCTTACAGTCAGGGGGAGCATGAACAACACACTTCAGCAGAGCAGAGATTTTAACATGAACTCAGAGGGAGCATGGACAGATTGGTACAACTTGGCATATACAAAGGGGGAGATCATTCAGAGATTTCAGCAGGTACTCAGGGGGAGTATGGATAGCGGAATGTTTATCAAGGAAAGAGAATATCTTGGTCCGCCCTTTGCTCTTGATGTCAAAGGGGGAGAGTGATTTGGTGTTGTTGCCATCAAGTCCAAAGGGGGAGATTGTTGGCATTATGATGCATGTTTTGTACTTGATGGCAACCCACTCATACAAGAACAATTCACTTATATATAACTAGATGAATCTACATAAGAGATATCAAATGTAATAGAATACATGGGATACAAGACAGCTCAAAGGAATTAGATGACAGTTCTCAGTACGACAAGTTAGCCTTACCATCAAGTCCAAAGGGGGATATTGTTGGCATTATGATAAAAGTGTTGTCCTTGATGGCAACTCACACAGATAATAGATTATAGTGCAGTAGGTCAGTAGCAAAGAATTGATGATCAGACTACAAAGAATGAAGAAAGAAGAGTATATACACAGGTTCTCTATATACCAAGTCGCGTACATAGGTAGGTTATACGCAGGTTCACTATGTACCAAGTCACATATGTACGTAGGTTCGCTATATACCAAGTAGGTTATACACGCAGGTTATACACATAGGTTATCTATATACAAAGACGTCTATACACGCAGGATTGCTGATCAAAAGTCACGTATGCGTATGCACGCACTTTCATGCACGAAAAAGTGCATACATGTGGGAAAGCTTATTTTTGGGTCTGTGGTATTTAGACCTATGGTTTTGGTCCTTGGTATTGCATTCGAAGTGTTGAACCCAGGTATTGGGTTCCCAGTATTGGTTCTCAATGGTTTTGGAACATGGTATTGAGTAAGGCCTAAGACTATAAAAGGAAAAGAAGATCATTAGGCAAAGGCATTGAGAAAGTCCTGAATATCTGATGAAGTATGAGATCTAGTATGCAGGTGGTGGGTTCATGATGCTTTGCTAAGGAGGAATCTAAGCAGATGATGAAGAAAAAGATCTAAGGATAGATCAAGAACTAAATGGCTTGGAATGAATCATCTCTATACGGTTTGATCATGCTCATTCTAGATCTATATACTAATGCATGTAATGTTCTGTAAATGTCATGATGTGGGTATGATTGATGTCTGGAATAGCTAAAAAGTTATGAGAAAATATTTGTAGCTCTATACGTGGGTTGGCTTTGGTGAAAGCGCGTATGTACGCGGCTTTGGTTCGTCATAGTAGCGTATACATTTTGATATATGATATTTGAAGTTGCACTTGGATTGGGTTATTGTTGCAAAGTTCTGTTGTCTGCTCTATGTTCTGGTGACTGCATTTTGTTGACAGGGTTTCAGTGATTCAATATTGGGTGATTCAGAGATTGATGATGCTAGTGTTGATTGATTGTGTGCTTCAATAATATTAATGGGTCCAGTATGAAAATTGGATGAAACATGGCCTTTATATTATGGTGTTGTGCTTCAGGAGTATCCAGTCTGAAGATGTATGAAACGTGGTACCTAGAGGAAGAAAAAGAAGGTTGTAGCCTTCTGTAGATTAGCACCTACGTACTAGTACATCAGCTAGTACAAGAGCTAAGGGGGTGGTAGCTCCGTTCCAGTAGCAGCTAGAAAATGAGTAAAGGTTGGAGCATTTTAGTAGGTCAGCACCTACGTACTAGTACATCAGCTAGTACAAGACCTAAGGGGGTGGTAGCTCCCTTCCTATAGCAGCTGGAAAACGAGTAAAGGTTGGAGCATTTCAGTAGGCTGGCACCTACGTACTAGTAAATGGATTGGCTAGTACAAGAGCTAAGGGGGTTGTAGCTCCCTTCCAGGAGAGTCTGGAGAATGAGAGAAGGTTGTAGCCTTCTACAGGTAGAAGCCTGTGTACTAGTATAAGACTGCACCAATACATAACTATTGTAAAAAGAAGTTTCTTATTAAAAAGAATATTGAGACGACTTGCAGCAGGTGGTTTTCACCCACATTGGGTTTCCACCTTACATCATGATGTTCATGTGTGCTTCTTGTGTGTGATGATCTATTCTATTTTACTGCTCCTGTTTACTGTTCATATGGTTAATAATTCTGATGCACTCATTAAGGATCAACTAACTGAATCATAAGTTTACTGGATATACGTTTGTTGCATTACACATAGTTGCATATACACGCGGTTTTCCTTAACTGAAGTAGCATATATGAATCTTAATATGGAAATGAAAAATTTATATTGATTTGATAATACTGATTCAACCCCCCAACCACCCCCCACCCCCCCCCCCCCCCCCCCCCCCCCCCCCCCCCCCCCCCTCCCCCCCCCCCCCCCCCCCCTCTAAGTATTTTCCAACACTATCCCCAAGTTGAATCCAGTGGGGTGGCCTTTAACTATTGACTTGGTGTTTTAATAGGAAACAAAATTTCAAAAAATCTAGAAAAGTAGTCCTCAAATATACATTCAAATCTCTCTAACTATGATACTTGTTACAAAACTGAGAGAGATGTTTTTAAATTATCTCGTTCCCTCTAAAAATGTCTTTTTTTTTTCAAAAATTCATTTCCATATGTTCATAATCAATGCCCAAAGTTACTGACTTTTATAGGAAAAAACTGAGTAAAACAGTGTTTTCATTTGATTTGTCATCACCATCTATTAACGATAATAATCTATGCTACCAACTAATGACTTTGTCATTTATCATTGAATGAAAGGTTGTGTTCATCATTAATTTGGAGGATCCATAGTATTAGCATATGGACCATATCATTGTCATTTGATTTGTCAACAAATATCTTATTTTGTTTTTAAACCAATGCTGCCAAATAAAGTGTGAGAGTTTTCATTTTTTTTTAAAGAAAAACTATTTCAAGTTCTTGAAGCTTTAATCTCTAATCTCAAGCTATGATAACAATGACTAGTGTTTCCATCTAATCTGTTAGCAATTTTGTTTAAAATATTTGAACCAACTCTCACAAATTATCTAGTCAACACACCTAAATTTTTTGACAATCCAGCTGTCTTAGCCTTTATTTGACATTTTTGACATTTATTATAATTTAGTTTGTAATATCATTAAACACACATATCATATATGTTAATTCCTTTGTCATGCTTTATCATGCCACTCGGAATAGTGTGTGGTTTAAAAGAATGATGGAGAAAGGTTGGATGCATTATGTGTATCCATAATCTTGGTTTTCATTTCACATGCAAGTCTCTTTAATCTTGTATTAAACAAGAGAAGATGATGAAATTTGAGTGGAATGTTGTGTCTTGCACGTGTTTCTTTTACTGAGCCATTATTTCAATTATCTTTCATCTTTGAAATAAAAAAAAGTCCTTTTTCGTCAACTATTTTATAAATAACATCTGGGATGTTATTCCCTTATACTAAAAGTTCTTAAATCCTAGGTTGTTTATGGCTTGCAAGAAAAATAAAATTGCTACTAACAAGTGGAGGAAAAGTTATCCCGGAGGAAATAAGAGCTTAATAACTAATTATCAAAATAGTATAAGAGTTAGTTATCAAAATAATGTGCAAATAAACTACCTTTAAGAATTTTACCTTACCATACTTATATGATCAAGTTCAAAATCTAGTTATGACTTCACTTATAATTCTTTATCCCATACTTAATGGTGGTAGAAACAACATTGTATATAAACTCTCAAAACATGGAGTTGTTCTAGAAAAAGAAACCTATATTATTTTAGTAATTCAATATGGATACTCTGTAAAATATAATCATGAAACATGTAATTAAACTATAGTATTTCAATGTTTATCCCTTGTTTTTGTATAAGGATGCACTTTCACATTTTATTAAAGGAATGGTGAATCTATTATTATATACCACTTTTACTTCCTTTAGAATGTCATGTTAGGTTTTTTAATATCAATTGTGTTTCTTAGTATAATCAACCAACTAAAAGTAAAATAATTGTAATAGTTAAAATATTTTAATGATGTGTTGCTCAATAAAGGAATTTTGTATCAAAATGTCATACATAGATATATAAAGATTATTTTGATTTAGAATTACATGTATTTATGGTAGTTCAATTAATTCTTGGATTCATTACAACTCTCTAAAACATCTCTTATATAAAAAAATTGTATATTAAAATGAATTTTCTAATTTGCAATTGTTTTTCCTATTTAAATTTTGATATGCTAAAATAACTATAATTTCTTTTTCCATATCTATTTAAATTTTTTTATTAACTGAAACTACTCATCACATTTTATAGCAATTCTCAAATTTTCAATAATCATATTAAAAAAAAACACTCTTACCTCAATTAAAGTCAGGGTATCACTAGGTATCACTAGGTACTAATCGAACCCTCCGATGTGTGGAAGACTATCAATTCAATTCTCAAATTTTCAATAATCATATTAAAAATCGATTTGAAGTCAGGGTATCACTAGGTACTAATCGAACCCTCCGATGTGTGGAAGACTACTTTCAAAGCCAAGGAGGGTCGTTTTGAATGATTGGTTACGCCTTTCGGGTTGAAGAATGCTCCTACAACCTTCATGAGGCTAATGGATGACATCTTGAAACCATTCACCAACTCATTTGTAGTGGTATACTTGGATGACATCATGATCTTCAGCCAGAGTTTAGAAGAACACCTCCACCACATCCGGCAGGTTTTCCAAACACTGCGGCAACACAAGTTATGTGCCAATTTGGAGAAATGCACTTTTGGCATGACCTAAGTTCAGCATCTGTGATACATTATTGATGAACGGTGGGTGCATGTGGATCAGACCAAGATCCATGTCATTCAAGATTGGCCATCTCCAACCACTCTGACAGAGCTCCATAGCTTTCTAGGCCTTGCCAACTTCTACTCCAAGTTTGTGTTGGGATTTTCTCATATCACTTGGCCATTGAGTCAAGTCACCAAGGGAGGAGCGAAAGAAAAATTATTTTGGTCTGAGTCTCAACAGAAGGCATTCATGGAGCTGAAACATCGCCTCTACTCGACACTAGTGCTCACATTAGCAAACTTGTAACAACCATTTGAGATCGAGACAGATGCCTCTGACTATGCTATTGGGGTAGTCCCTACTCAACATGGGCATCCAATGGCATATCATAGTGAGACACTTTCAGACACAGTATGGAAGTATCCGACTTATGAAAAAGAGATGTATTTCATTGTGTAGGTCTGTCGACAATTGAAGCATTACATTTTGGGGAAGGAAACAACCATCCACACAGACCACTAGCTCCTGCAGTTCATATAGACCCACAGGAAATTGCAGAATGATTGCCATCAGAAGTGGTCCACATACCTGCAACAGTTCCACTTGAATATCAAGTATAAGAAGGGTAGCACCAACAATGTTGTAGATTACCTTAGTCGACCACCGATCATATTGTTAACCACCATGCTCAACTCTTGTGGGAACGATACTTTTGATTGGCCACTTCTCTACAAAAGCAACCCAGAATTAGGCCACACATACCAGACACTCTTGGAGGGTCTGCACGTTCCAGATTTCCACCTCCAGGATGCCTTGTTATGCCACCTCGTCACCTTTGTGTTCCTTCAAGTGAATGTGCCAAGATGATTTGCGAAGCACACTACAGTCAGGTTGTTTGGCATTTCGGGGTCGAGAAAATGGTGGCAGTACTGCATAAGTATTTCTATTGGTCGAATCTTTGACAGGATGTCAAGAAGTACATCAGATCCTGCACTATCTGTGTCATTGCCAAACCAACCATCAAGAAGCAAGGCTTCTATACCCTGTTACCTTGGGATCCATCTCCATGGATTACATGTCAGTCCTTCCTTCCACTAAGTATGGAAATGACTATGTTTTTATGGTCATCGACAGGTTCTTGAAGATGGCCATTATGGTGGCCTGTAAGAAGAATATCACAACAGAAGCCATTGCTAAACTCTTCTTTGAATGAGTGTGGCTACAATTTGGGATCTCGTAGTCTATCATCTTAGATCAGGATAGTAGGTTCCTCAGTACATTTTTGTCTAGTCTCTAGTCGATGCTCGACACCAAACTCACTAATTCCGCAACCTTCCATCCCCAAACTGATGGTCAGATAGAGGTTGTCAACAGGATGATCGTACAAATTCTATGCATGAACAACTCAAAGAATCCATGCACATGGGATGAGAGCCTCCCCTATGTTCAGCATAGCTATAACTGGGCTCTCCACAGCTCAATTGGACACAACCCTTTTCAGGTGGGCTTGGGATTCTAGCCACTGTGTCTCATTGATGTGGCCATGCCATTTGCAGCTAGTCAGGTAGATTCGGCTCATGTCCAATCCGAAATAGAGAAGGAAAATAGCTTCATTGAATGCATTCAACATATACACTAGCAGTTCCATGACATTCTAGAGAAATCAAATGCCAAGTACAAGTAGCGACATGATCAACATTGGGTGCCACACAAATTTCAGGTGGGTGACAAGGTCGGGTTGCATTTGCAAAAGGAATGCCTTACCAAAGCCTATCAGAAACTCAGACCACTCTGATATGGTCCTTACACCATTATCAAGGCTATGGGAGATAATGCATTTGAGCTCAGCATTCCCCCATTCCTTGTCCTGCATCCAGTGTTCAATGTGGACAGCCTTCGGCCATACTTTGCACCATTACTAGATGCATCCAACATTGCAGAACAACTCACAGCAACATAGTTAAATACAGATTACATGGAACAAGATGCAATTGATTGGATCATGGACACACAGATCAAGCACACTCACCAGCAGAAGATCCAACTGTATCGAGTTGTCAAAGCAGGCCAACTCCTTCACTATGGACCATGTTCAACAAAAGTTTCCTCATCTCATGGAGGAATTCAATGCAATGGGGACCATTCCTTCTTAGGGGGGAGGGATGACCTAGGTGGATATTGGTGGCCACCCACCAATTCCATTTGGACCCCCAACATTGTTTCTTTCAGTTTTTCAATTTCCTTAATTGTAACACAATTTACTATTTTTAGCAGTTTCTCGGGTCCTAAACTTCCAGAGTCATTTTAAGGCCCTAAACGATGTTTTTGGGAAAATTGGGAGCAACATGGGTCCATGGTTCGATGTTGCTCATCCCAAAGTTGTAGTCCTCGGATAGATAGTTCTAACGAGGTGTTGTGTGCATCAAACAAAGATCGTATGCCAAAGTTACAACCCCGGGAAGTTGATGTACCAACTGACCCAAAACGGGGCCCATAGTTTGGCACTTCATTTGCTAGGGTTAGGATTTTGGACATGTAGGGTTTTCCATTGTTCCTCAACAATAAATAGGCATTCGAGCCTCATTCTAAGATAGTTCAGAGGCATGTAGCCACCACATCTCTTCTCAGAGATAAGCTACCATCACCCTAGCTAGTTTATTTCCATTTCTATTTGTAAGCATATTTTAGTATTTTATATCAATGAAATGAAGTATTATTTATGTTGCATCTCTATGTGTATGGTTATATCTGTAATTTGTTTCATTCCTGTTTAAATCCGGATAAAGGGAAATCCTTTAATACTTAAGTGGAAGGTTATTAAAACCCTCATAAAGTCAAAATTTTACCCTAGCGAGTATGTAGAGGACCAATGGATCCAATCCCACTACTTCAGGTTGAAGCAAGGCTAGCGTATATATGATTAGACCACAAAATTTAGAAAGATGTCCATAATGTTAGGTATCTCCGCAATGAACACATATGTACTCCTCAAGTATCTTGGGGGTCTACACGAGAAGAAAGTGATGTTATCCAATCCTAGATCAACGGATGAGGCTCATCTATACACACAATTCCTAGATAAGGTATGTCAAAATAAAGGGAAATCGAGTGGATCAACACAAAAGGGCCGCCGTGAAACTTCTAAGGAAAGGAAGAAGAAGCAAGAATGGGAAAAAGATAAAAAGATAACAACCATAGCACACTAGTTCATGGATCCCAACAACCACTACAACATTCTAATTCATACAAAAGATAAGTGTCAAAATTTACATATGAAGCTTAACTTCAAGAACAAAAAGAAAGATAATAATAAGAATAATGTGATGGCCACTAATTCGAGCAAGTAGGTGGAAAGCAACTCAAAAATCGATAAGAATATATTTTATATGTTAGTGTAGAAAAAGGTGAATCTGAGTAGCCTTCAATAATAGGAAAAGAAAGAAATGACCAAACTCTTCCACATAAAGATATAACTCAAGAATAAAAATATTTATGCTCTTTTAGACTCGAGATCTAATATGGAATGGAAAAAATTACCATTTTGTGCATATATCCTAATAAAAATGGAGACACTTTGAACTTCTAGGTTTTCTTAATCCTACTTAAATCATACTCATTTCCTTTAATTTCCTTGGTTTTTTACTTTGTTTATAAATAAAGTTATATATATATAATATATATATATTAATATACACACACACACAGTGTTTTTTTTTTAATTTTCCATTTTTTTATATAATTATATAATAACATCAAGAAATTCTACAAACTCGTTCATTTTTCATGTGTTTCCGTCAATCAATAGACGTGTTTTTGTCAATCAATAAACGTGTTTCCATCCTACCTTTTGTCATCTCACCACAACGCCCATTGGACCAACACTATACCAAACTCCGATCTTAAGAAAAATATCCCAATGAAGATTACCCTTGAGACAAATATTTTCCACGCTATTTCATGCCAATAATTTTCATCCTGCATTCTATTAACCATGCTAAATTTTGGAAGGATGGTTGATGAAGAATTGGTGCAAGGGCAAAGAATATCGAAAGTGTGAATGGGAATTATTCACATCTCACAAAAAAACATTTTCCCATTGTGCCTTTCATATTTTTTTAAGTTGTTAAAAAAGTGCTAGAAGGTGGAGCACTATGATCCATATCCCATGAAGGCGTGATGACTTAGATTCTAGGTTAGCAACACAATCTCATCGTGCCAACCCCTCATTGTTGAGAAAACGTGAAATTTCAAGTAACTTGATTGAAGTACGTTCCATTGCGCTCTCTACCTATTATGCCCAGTTCCAACAAACTTGTAAATATCATTGACTGAGATGTCACATACATGTAATTATAATAATTAACCTTAATCATCGAAATTAAACCTAAATATTCATCATTAATGACAATTAATGACAATAATTTGAGATTAAAGTCAAACCATGATTCAATATTTTCAATTATTGTTTATGTTTTATTAAGGTTTAATGAAAGGGAAAAAATTGTTGGTAATTGGTAAATCTATGAGGCTCTTGTGAGCCTTCATGTGGCCTTTACCAATCAAAATGTGATAGAAAATTGGCTGGGAAAGTCCCTCCCACAACATTAGTTGTCAATGGATCCTATTGAAATCATCCTACCAAGATACCAGGTTTCACTAGGATGTGAGTCAATGTGGCTATTCGTGTTCAGGTTTCAATAATGTTATTCACTACTTGAGGATGCCAAGAAGGGTGGTTAGGTATTCATATAGGAAAAGAAGAACCCAGTATTGGGTTGTGCCTAGCATTTTGTCTATCTTGTGTAAAAATTGGACCCACCCCCTAGAATTCTCACATGTCCAAGTAGTTGGAATGAAGCTGTAGCCCAAACATTTCCCATAAATTCCTTAATAAATATAGAGTTTCCTCCTTATTATTACAAGCAATTTTATCATATACCGTGAGCCACCTATCCATCTAATGGCCTCCAATTGGCTAGTAGGTGTACTAGTCCATACAAATGCATTTAAACTGGATCTAGAGTATTCATACATTCTTGTGATGTCATTTGAAATATCAATTAATTGGCCTTGGGCATTGGAGATGGATGATTCAATTGAGTTTAATGAAATTGCAAGAGAAAATCATGATGGCTCTCTAGTTTTTTGGAGATCCAGTGTCACTAATCTAAAGTAGCCAAGATGTGTCGATTTCATCATTTAGATTTATTTCTTCTTGCTTGAGGTTTGCTTGCTCTAAGTTTTTGTTTAGTGATAGTGAGTTTGGATTTTCACAAGGTACCATAGTAACTAATTTACTCATAATTCAATATGGTGATTGTGGTTAGAGTATAATTTAGGAAAACCTCTCAATTTTAAGCTACATTATATATATATATATATATATATACAATAATATTGGAATTCTTAGCTAGAATCCACAAATAATGTCTAGTGTTAACTTGGTTCCCATCATAGGCTGATATTTAACATTTTTCCCAATTACACATAAAAATTGCATCATGTGGTCTCAAAATAGTAAAAAATAGATTCATAGGCACACAAAATAATGATCACACTAGGAAAGTGTTTGTGGTCCTAAGAATGCATGCATGTCCTTGATCCATATCCATCTAGGGGCTTGGTTAGAGTCTTATACGGCCGCTCAGGCTTTGTTGAGCCTACACACTAAGGAATGTGTGTGCATTCCTATGGGTGCACATTATTGATCGCCCCATTGCCACTTTTGGAGACATCATCTCCATGTGCTGAGCCAACACTAATACTTATCTAAAGTTATTCTATATTCTAACTTCACCATGTTTTTTGAATCAAATAAATGAAATATTTTAATCAATTTTATGTCAATTATATTTTGCATATATTTAAAAACATAATTGGAAGAATATTTTTTCTGACAACCTTGCACTTAATGTTGGGAATAATACTGAGAGTGGGGGGTGAATCATTATTTACAAATCAATAACTTTTTAATTTCATAATTAGATTTATATATGCTAATTCAGTGAAGGGAACTCGCGTAGGCACACAACTGTTCTTAAGGAAACCAACGCATATCTAGTGAAGTTATGATTCAATTAATTCATCATATGTTGATCTTCAATCAGTGCATCAATGCTTTATTAAACATTAAGCAGTAACCATGTGTAGTAATAATAGAATAAGCCATCACACACAACCAACACACATCAACACCAAGATTTAAGGTGGAAACCCAATGTGGGATAAAAACCACCTGCTGGTTTTGTCTTTGTTTTCTTTTAATATAAAGAATAATCTATTTACAATCTTGTACTAGTGCAAATTGATACTAGTACACACACACACACCTGCAGAAGGACACAACCTTCTCTCCTTCTCCAACTTAGACTAGAAGGGAGCTACAACCCCCTGGCTCTTGTACTAGCTGATATGTTTACTTGTACATAGGCGTCAACCTACCATATTCACTCGTTCTCTAGTTGCCACTAGAAGGGAGCTCCAACCCCCTCTTCTAATGACCAGCCACTACTAGCAGGAAGCTTCGACTTCCTCACTGATGGCTCCAACCCTCAGTATCCTCTAGGGACCACGTTTCATAAATTTTCATACTAGATACTCTTGCTACACAACAACACAATTTGAAGGCCATGTTTCATCAAATTTTCATACCAGACCCATCAGTAACATTGAAGCTCAAAATCAATCACCACTGCATCAACCAATCACTAAAACCCAATCATCAATCTTTGATATAACTGAAACCCAATCATCATATCTGAATCAATCAATCACTGAAACCTCTGATATATTGAATCACCTAATCATCAATTTATGAATCAACCAAAACTGACTCAATCAATCACTGAAAACTCAATCAACCGACACTTAATCAAAATTAAACCAATCAACTAGAACAAACATATCACTATAACCAGTACACAGATCTAAACTTAGAACATTGCATCAAAAACTAGAAACAACTGCAACCTCAAAAATTCATATGTCAAAATGTATACGCTACTTCAATGAAGCCAACCTACATGTATACACTACTTCCTTTAACCCAACCTGCGTGTATACGCTACTTCCTTTAACCCAACCTGCATATACCTCTAAAGATATTGAATCATAAAACTTATGAACCATAAACTATACCAACCAGTAACATTTTGAATATCTACTATAAAATTATAGAGTTCTAAATAGGCAACAACAAAGATCACCCTTCTTACTTAATCAGTCAATCAATCGGACTTAATCTCCTTATACATTCAGTTCTACTTTCATATCTACGAAAACATCATTGACAGACAACAGTAAAACAATAACACTAATAAGATAGATCAGTCATCTCTGAACAACAGGCTTTTCTTTTGTATACACTACTTGGTAGTGCTGAACGAGCGTGTATACATGCCTTCACCAAGGTGAACCAACACATAGATTTGCAAATAAAAACTTATAATTTCACAACTATTCCAGACTTTAGATATACCCATATCATAGCATTTAAAGGACAAAACATTTGTTAGCACTCAAATCTAGCCTATCCATTATCAGATCACATAATGTTAAGTCATTATGATCCTAATCCATCATTAGATATCATCCATCATCAAACACTCAGGTGCATACTTAGTCAAGATCAAGAAAATCATCAAAAACCCATAACATGCATACTTTCTTTTGATCTAACACATCATAAGATATTCATTCCTTGTCCACTTAGCCCTTTAATCTTCTCCTCCTTAAATAGTTTTAGCCTTTTTCAATACCTCAGACTAAAACAACACTTAGAACCTGTGGTATTATCGAATGGGCTTAAGTAATCATTATTCCGCTCAATATTGTGGGCTAATACCATGGTATTTACCCTTGGTATTATTTCACCTTAATTTTCTCAATTTTCATTCCCATACGTGCTTTTCCTCTTGTGAAAGTGCGTGCATACGTATACACTCTTTTTGTACAGTGAACCCGTGTATACAACTTAACATACCTGAAAACATTATTTTTCCTCAATTTCTTGATTCTGATTTGTATTCCTTTGTTCCATCAACCTTTTCTTTTGTACCATTACTCTGTTACCTCTTAATATACCTATTATAATGTTATTTTCCATTATATATTACTTCTGAACTGATTCCTTTGAATTTCCCTACATTTTGTCACATTTGTAAACACAACTGCCATGTATTTTGTCACATCCATTCATCAAATAGGTTGTCATTAGAGACAACTCAAACTTTGACCATTATTCTGCTCCATCATTTTGTCACCTCTCATTTTTCCTGCAAATTCATCTAGTTATCATATACAAGTTCTGCTACAAGTGGGTTTCCATCAAGTACAACACATGCATCAAAATGCCAACACTTAATATAAATATGAAATGTTTTCACATATAAATTTTTATTTTTTGGTCTATGTTAGCCTAATATATCTTCTCAACAATTTCATAAGTTTAACTAACCATATATGTGTTGAACATTTGATGGTGTATGTGTGGCCATGAAATTATTGACATTGACGTCAAACAAGAGTCAACATGATAAGCGAGTGATTGGGAGGAATCCCATGGTAGCTATAGGCTTCTTGTAGAAAATCATCACAGTAGCAGGCTTACTGAAGAAGCTAGAAAATGATGATCACAGTGATGTGCTAGATGGAACTCCATGGTAGCTGCAACATTCTTGTAGAAAATCATCATAGTAGCAGGCTTACTGAAGAAGCCATAAAATGATCATCATGGCGGTTGTGAGTTAAACAGTCACTAGAGTAAATGAGAAGAGAAGTTTGTAGTCTTATTCGAAGTAGTAGAAGGACTCAAAGCCTACATTGAACCCTCTACATTGCAAATTTCTCTGAACAAGATTTCCAAGGATATGCAGAAGCCGAAAAATGGATCCCTGGATCGAAAGATATGGTCTGCTAAAGTTCATGTTTGAGGTCAACATAATCAAAGTATCAAAATATCAAATATGGAAACATCAGAGGATTAGCACAAGAGGTACATTGGAGATTGGACCCTTAGTACATTAGAACATCGACATGTTTGGGATTAAAATAATGGAACTTCTTAAGTGAGGAACTTTTAAAAGTTCCGATATCTGATAAGTGTCGATACGCCTTACCTCAATTCTCCTTAAAAAAAGGTTAAGTAAGCTTAAGTCATTTTCAGTGTCACCATTGACGTTATACTCCATCCACTTTTAAATTAACTTTATCCTCTGTTTAATGATCCTTGCTTGCGGCTTAGCAAGGACTATTGCAATAGATAAACACTGATGTACTATTAAATGGCCTTAAACAACCGGTGCATGTTTTAACCAATGTTTAAAAAAATACATTGCCAAACTAACTTTTATCCAAACTTCCAGTTTGTACCCCTTATTGCCTGGGAGACGACATGATTTTGATGAAACTGAAAATAATCAGTTTGAAATTTCAAAAATACTTTACCTCAAAAATAATATATATAAAAGTTTCAACGCTAGACCTGTGGTGTATTGAAGCCATCCATCCCCTTGAGCCTGTTGGTGGCATGTGGTTGTTTGCATATTGGTGGTATTTGGGTGTTTGCATGTTGGTTGGCCAACTACTAGTGACAAGCCACGATAATTGTAAATTACGAAGGCACAGAGAAGTTTCTTGTGGGAGAGGCACCTTCCTGCAGAAGAGATCTCATCAATGGTGTTGATCAAGATGATGGAAATTGCAGAGGCTTACCTTGCATGACCTTGTAGAGAACATTTTATTTGTGCCTTCTTTCTTCCTTTGGATCTAGGAATATTAATTATATGAGTATTGTAGTGGGTGTTTGGAGCCTAAAGTTTTGGTTGATTTTCTATCACTACCGCTAGCAAGTGATGTCAATAACAATATATTATACATAATTGAGATATAATATATAGTTGAGACACTACACTCCCAATATCATTTCTAAAACTTCAACTTTGGCATAACAAATGCAGATAATCACATTCCCTTCTCAGCAAGCAATAATTAGGATATCAAACATTTTAGACTAAAACCTAAAAAGAGTAGGTGCATTTTTATATTTATTTAATGGCATGACTTTACAACAAAATATATGATGCAGGTTATCAAACTTCTATTTGATTATGTTTCGCCAAAGGTTTTCTTCATTGTTCCAAAATTGTTTTTTATCATAGTAATTTTTCTCCATAAAACTAATTAAAGTTGCGAGGATAGTAAATTAAAGATAATGCATGCAATTTTCCTATATAAATATGAGTTATTTTTTATTTACAATATTTAAAGTGATCTCTTGAAATTTACAATTTGCATTAAAAATAATGGGCAGCAATTCACTATCTTTCATTATATTTCAGAATTACTTCTTTATTTACAATTTTTAAAGACATCCCTTGAAATTTACAATGCAATCTTTAAAAACGTCCCTTGAAATTTATAATGCAGACTTGTAATGTTGATTTCTTCACTCTGCCTTGTCAGGTTATCCTATCAAATCTACTGGGACTGCCACTGCTTGCAACCATTAAAATAATTAATTATCCTAGATCGATTCGATCCACTCATCGTTAAAAGACATGATATTTAACTACATTTAAGAAAATAAACATCTCATCCACTTTCTCATGAAAAAAAAAGTGTACACTTTAGAATCCAGGCTAAATCATCTTAAAATTTCCCACATGCTGCACTGCTTGTCAGACATTTCAAATTACAGTATGATAGTATGGGTTTACTTACGATCTTGTATAAAGTGGTGCATAGCTAGATGTACAAAGTTTTCAAAAAAAGTACTTGTTTTCCCCAATAACGGATAAGAAAGTAAGCTAAGTGATTTTTACATCTGAGAGAGCTTCAACCAATTTCCCTTAACCTCGCATGCCTTTTATAATTTCATTAAATATTATCTTTGTGATGTTAATAAACATGGCAGAATATTGTAGGTATTCAAAGCAGAACATTGTAGGTATTCACACGCATTAACCTTTATCGATCCTTAGAAAAAATGGTGTTCCTATTGGATCAAGGTGTAGACATTAGATACTTGTATCATCTTATTGTAATATTAAGAACATAATGCTCGTTTCATACGATCCAAATCACAGAAACCTCATATCAATCATGCATTATTGAAATAAAAGTCATCTAACGTTCCGAATAAAAATCGTGAACATAATTTAGAAGATGAGTAAATAAAGAATTATACAATAATGAAGTAATTATATAATAATGAATGTCTAATAAATGTGGTCGCCATCCACTCTGTCATGCCAGGGCAATAGTGAAATCAATGGACAGGATACGAAAGAGAGAAATACGCCTCCAATGAATGCGCATCAAAAGAATGTTAGATACATCTTAAAGGAGGAAGACCCCTCCAGCAAGCAAAGCAGCTCCAAAGATAGCCATATTCTCCAAACTGGTGGTACAGACAACTCCGCTGCTGGCACTCGGTGGCAAAGCGATGGCTGGGCCATGAGCCGAGGGGCTAGATACTGGAGTTTGCGCTGTCGGAGAGG
Organism: Pinus taeda; assembly: GCA_000404065.3. Taxonomy (NCBI): domain Eukaryota; kingdom Viridiplantae; phylum Streptophyta; class Pinopsida; order Pinales; family Pinaceae; genus Pinus; species Pinus taeda. The sequence continues at coordinate 156,406 of APFE030088968.1, forward strand.
AAGCTGAGTTTGATGGGGTAGCGACTTTAGGATGAGGAGAGACAGGAGAAGAAACAGGCGGTAAAGTCACAAGAGGAGGAGACACTGGTAATGGCACTGGGGCGGATTGAGCCGGCGGCGACTTGGGTGCTGCCACTTTGGGCGCAGGTGCGGGTGTGGGCGCTGCCATAGAGGCTGAGCTCAACAATACCAATTTAGAAATAATGAAGAAATGGTTATGTGGTTGTAACGTTACCTTCTTACTTTAGGAGTTGTTCCTAGAATTTAGGAGGATGGTTTCAACTACCTACTTTTAGTCATGTATTTAATATGTAATATTCATTCATTGTAATGTATTGAGTGAATGAGAGAGAGAGAGTCTCCTCCTTGTATGAGTGCAATCTCCAGGTGATGTACACACCTGTGAGCTGCAACTCCTTTTGATTAATTCAAGTTTCATTATTTTTATCTTGGTATCAGAGCTTAGGGTAGAGGTAGCCTTAACTTTTGTTTTTTGTTTTTCTGGGATGTATCATTAGTTGCACATCTGTACATGTAGAGATAGCTACGTGATCAGGTGGACCTGCAGTAACACCTGAAGCGAAAAAGGCGTCAAATGACTGATCATCTCTGAGCCGAAGGAAGGGTTGGAGCGAAAATTCGGAGAGGAATTTTTTTTTACAGAAGCTGCAGTAATTGGTGCACTTTTCTCTGGAACAGACGCACCATTGGTGCGGATTTGGAACTGGAAATCACGCCAGAGAAATTCACGAACAAATTAGTGCGGATCCGTGGTCTATAAGCGCGCCAATTTTCCTGCACATCGTGAATTTGAATTTTCCGGGATTAGCGCAGATTCGACGTCGATTGGAGCGCCAACCCTTTCTCTCTGAAGATCTGCAATTTGTTTTTGGTTGCAGATCAGCAGAGGCCCAGTGGTGGCGAATCGAGATCCTTGATCAGCTCAGTGGCAGCAGATCAGATCTTCCCGGTGGTGGCGAAGTGAGATCCTTGATCAGCTCGGTGGTAGCAGATCGGATCTGACTGGTGGTGGCGAAGTGAGATCCTTGATCAGCTTGGTGGTAGCAGATCGGATCTGCCCGGTGGTGGCGAAGTGAGATCCTTGATCAGCTCGGTGGCAGCAGATCGGATCTGCCTGGTGGTGGCGAAGTGAAGTCCGTGATCTGTTCAGTGGCAGCAGATCGGACTTTCCCGGTGGTGGAAGAGTTAAGTGTTCAATTGGGCGAAAATGAACAACAGTTTGGAATCATACCTCCACGAGTCTGGCAAGCTCGATGGAACGAATTTCTCCAAATGGAAGTTCAAAATGCAAACCTTGCTGGAAAGTGCGAACGCGTGGTCGATCGTCTTGGGAAATGAACAGAGAGCCAGAAATGCAACCCAAGAACAGGACTGGGATAAGAGAGAAACAAAGGCAAAAGTAATACTGAAGATGTCTGTCAAAGACAACATTATCCCTCATATTCGACACTGCAAGTCGGCCGTGGACATCTGGGATACGATCAAGGGTCTGTACGAGACACATAACTCAAATCGTGTTCTAGCACTCAAAGGGAAATTGTTTGCATTAAGGATGGGTGAGAATGAATCAGTCGGTGGATTCATGGCTAGAGTTAAGGATCTGAAAGACCAATTGGGAGCCATTGGAGAGAAGGTATCAGATTCAGATCTGGTTACACTTACACTGAACAGAATGACAGATGAATATCAGACATTCATCTCAGCGTTGTCAGCGAGGGAGAAAGCCCCCATGTTTGATGAACTGACAGCGATTCTGCTCCAGGAGGAGGAGCGACGACAGAATCTGAAGACTCAGGGCAATGATCTTGCTCTGATGGCAAAGAGAAGACAACACAGAGGAAAGCAGTGCCAGTACCAACAACAGCAATAGCAACTGCAGCAACAGCAGAAAGGGGCCAACTCCTTTCAAGGGAAATCATCTAGAGGTATGACTGATACTTATGTTAAGAGATGTTTTTATTGTGGAAAGGCTGGTCACCAGATCAGAGAGTGTTACAAGAAGCAAGCCGATGAAAGGAGAAGCAAACAGAAGAAACATCAAGGTTGTTTTGCTGAAGAAGAAGATGAAGATCACAGCTATGATCTTAGGCTATTTACAGTAGACTGTGCACTTTCTGCATCAAGAGGAGATGATGACAATACATGGTATGTCGATTCAGGCGCATCCTCGCACATGACTGGTAAGAAAGAATATTTTGAGTTTCTTGAAGAATCTGCATGTGGATCCAAAATTTATTTGGGTGATGACAGTGGGTATGAGATCAAAGGTTGCGGAGATATTCCTGTGAAACTACCAAGTGGCGATATCAAACATCTCAAAAATGTTTTATATGTTCCAGGAATCAAAAAGAATTTGATCTCTATCTCTATGATAACAGACCAGGACATGCAAGTACAATTCTTCAAGAATGGATGTGTCATTCAGGATAGCAAATTGGAGATAGTTGCAACAGGAGTACGTTTGGGGAACTTGTATAGACTGGATGCAAGAAGCATACCACGACAGGCGATAGTTGCAGCAACATCAACAGCTGAGAATCTCTGGCACCAGAGATTTGGGCATATCAATCTACAAGATCTCATCCTGCTTAAAAATAAAGGTATGGTCGATGGACTTCCTACTTTACATAATGTCAAATTGGAATGTGATGGTTGTGCACTAGGGAAGATGCATAGAGATGAATTCCCTGTGCATGTCAACAGAAAACAAAGAGACATCCTAGAGCTAGTGCATACAGATATCTGTGGACCTATGCAGACTAGGTCTTTAGGAGGTGCATATTATTTTCTACTG
>APFE030088968.1:160785-177931 GCA_000404065.3 Pinus taeda
TTTTCTAACTCAAGGAAAGTATGCTAGAAACCTGTTGGAAAGATTCAGAATGGAACAGTGTAAAACAACAGCAACACCATTGCAACAGAATCTCAAGCTAAGCAGTGATGATGGCACAAAACAGGTGGATGCCACTTTGTATAGACAGCTAGTGGGAAGTTTGACATATCTTATGACAACTAGGCCTGATTTGGCATACTCTGTTAGTGTGTTGAGCCAGTTTATGTCCAGACCACTTGACAGTCACTGGAATGCAGCGAAATGTGTGTTGAGATACCTTAGTGGTACTTGTAATTATGGTATTTTATACACTGACAGTTCTGATGTTACTTTAGCAGGTTATTCTGATTCTGATTGGGCAGGTAACCTGGACGATCGTAGATCCATCATAGGTTATGCATTTAGCATTGGATCCGGGGTTATTTCATGGTGCAGCAAAAAGCAAAGCATTGTAGCATTATCTTCATGTGAAGCAGAGTACCAGGCGTTGTGTGCAGCTACATGCGAAGCCATTTGGTTGAGGAGATTGCTTAGTGATGCAGGCGAGGGGCAAAAAGCAGCAACCAGCATCAAAACAGACAATCAAAGCACAATAAAGCTTGCATACAATCCAGTTTTCCATAAGAATACTAAACATATTGATACTCAATTTTACTTTGTACGGGAAAAGATACAGTCTAAGGAAATTTGTGTGGATTATTGTAATACCTGTGATAAGATTATTGTAATACCTGTGATAATTTAGCTGACATCTTTACTAAGCCTATAGGGCGAATAAAGTTTGAATTACTTAGAGGGATGTTTGGTGTGCACAATAACCCTTTCTTCATTAAGGGGGGGAGTGAGAAATAATGAAGAAATGGTTATGTGGTTGTAATGTTACCTTCTTACTTTAGGAGTTGTTCCTAGAATTTAGGAGGATGGTTTCAACTACCTACTTTTCAGTCATGTATTTAATATGTAATATTCATTCATTGTAACGTATTGAGTGAACGAGAGAGAGAGAGTCTCCTCCTTGTATGAGTGCAGTCTCCAGGTGATGTACACACTTGTGAGCTGCAACTCCTTCTGATTAATTCAAGTTTCATTATTTTTATCTTACCAAAGCAAGAAAAGAGCAAAACAGTGCATCGAATCGGGCCATCTCGTCCTAAAGCTTTTGTTGTGGAGGAATAGTGCAAATTCTTCACACGGAAATTAATTTACTTATTCGAAAAACCAAACAGTGAGATGGAGAAGAGCGAGGAGGGTATTGTGACGGAAGGGGGATGGAATAGTATAGTATATATAGGTAGTGGTAGTGCCACGAGGTCGGCTCCTAGGGACACGGGATTCGTTTTCGTGAATCTTGCCATGTTATGATATGTGGGCCACCTCAAAGCTTTTTTCTTTAGCTATAGCACATGCCCCCTCTGGTTCCTCCGTATAGCTTTCCGAATTCCACTAGTCCGAGTTCCTACAAACAACGTGTTGGTTGTTGGATGGCCTATCATTGATGCGCTGGATTAACGCTGGACCCGATGTCTGATCCGCATGTAACGTGGATTCACGCTGGACGCGGCCTGTGATCCGAATCATAAAACCACTTTATTAGAATTGGCTCATTTCGTGGGTCCACATACATTGAAAGGAACGAATTCGCATGGAGTTGAAAGGGCATAAGCGTGGAAACAACGATCTTTCAAAGGTTTGTTCGAAGTGTAAATTGCAAGTTGGTGATTGTTGAAGTGGCATAGAGATGTTTTCAAAAGCAGTGTTCTATAACGCGACTTTTTGAAAGCTTTTTTGATGGATTTTTCCGGTCAAAATCCGGCAGCAATTCATTGGAATCCCACGTTTGATAGCTGGTTTCTGCACAATTAATGGCTCCCAGCGGTTTTTCAGGGCACTGAATCCAAATATGCAGTTAAAAAACCATTTTAACTGCTAAAAATCAAGATTTAACCTCATTTCTTCCGCCGGATTCCGTCACCGAAATCTCCAAAAAGTCGCATTATAGACAATTCCTTTTCAAAATGTAAATTACAACTTGTTAGTTGTTGAAGTGGCATAAAGACGTAAAGGCCGCTGGTCATGTGATCTTGGAAACATCTAACCGTTGGCCGACGCGAGACTAATCAAACGGAAAATTTGCTGTTAATGGGTCACGAGATATTCGAATCAAACGGGCTCAGTTACGGAACCGAGCAATTTTTCTGTTTCGGAGGATATTAAAGCGATAAAAACCGTCTTCAAACTTTTTTTCTTTAATGGACTGACATTAAAATATTAAAAATATTGATAAATATACCACGGGGAGGTACTATTTCTATTAAAACACACTGCATTAAAAATATTATTATTATCATTATAATTAATAATAATTATTATTTAATATTAAATGTTATTTATTATCATTTAATTTGAAATTATGTAATATAAATATGAACCTTTAGATTAAGAAACTCTAGAGATCTGTCTGGAGTATGTCGTAAAACTGTTTCTGTTTGGTGAAGAGCTTGTCTTCCTCGGACGTAAGGAAACAGGTTAGCAAACCAAGACCCAAAGGCATCTGGCAAGAGTGAGAGCCTGCTCCCTTGGGGACCACCTAAGGGGTTATTCTAGGTGGTGTGGTTTTCCTTGATAACAATGATGTATCTGCCGACAATTGCGGATAGCAGCTAGAGATGGTTGTCCTCATTGTTGGTTTGATTTTCTAAGTTTGATAGGTTTTTCCACCTTCGTTAAAGAAAAATAAACTCTAAGGATTGATATTATAAATCTAAGGGGTTAATACTAAAAGCCCAATGGATTATAAATCGAAGGGAATAATATTAACCCAAGGGATAATAAATCGATGGGATTATTACTAAAACCCACATGATTTATATTTCCTTGGGTTAATATAATTGATTACATGGGTTTATAATATTAATCCCTTGGGTTTATAATATCAATCCCATGAGTTTACTAATGTAAGGGTTCATACTCTTAGGGTTTAATACTAAAATCCCAAGAGATTATAAACCAAAGGCAATAATATTAACCCAATGGATAAGAAACCCAAGGGATTAATACTAAAAACAAAAGGAATTGTTAACCCAAGGGAATAGTGTTAAACCCTAGGGATTAATATTATAAACCCAAGATATATAAAACCTAAGAAAAATATTATAAACCCTAAAAAGACATGGGATGAAGCAATAGTTTGTTAATGACCTAACTGACAAGCAATAGTTTGTTAATGACCTAACTTACAAGCAATAGTTTGTTAATGACTTAACTGGCCAGAATAAAGCATAATCCAAACAAAGTCTTATCAAAGGTTGTAAAACCTAGAATAAAAAAAGTGGAAGTGCTTAAGAGACCAAGACACACTCAGCGACAGAAAGAAAACCAACTAGAATTAAGAAAATTAGAGAGCAAGACACAAAATACAATTTTTTTCATCTAAGAGGGGTCATTGTAGGTGCAATGAGGACACCAATTCTTTGCAATGTAGGTGCATAGAAGGCTAAGGTGAACTGCAATGCTCCATCTCGAGATCAGGGGTAGCGCTAATGTGGATCTAGCCAGTTTACGACACAAAATTAATCCAAGCTCAAAGAAAGGTCTTCCTAGGGTCAATTGAGAGTTGAGTGAGGAAATGAAGGTTTGTTCAAGAAGTGAAATAAGGGCTAAGGTCAAGGAAACCATGAAGGGAAAGAAATGCTCTGGAGCAGAGTCACCAATTTGTTATGGAATTTACGATTGTAGACAAAACTATTTTCCTTAGAGCCAGTAGATTGGTCTAGAACAAAAAAATAAATAAATAAATAAATAAAAATAATAAATAATATATATATATATATATATAGATATATATAAAGTTTCCCAAAGAAATTGAAGAATGGAAAGAGGCTTACATGGAATTTGTTTCAAGATTTACTTTCATCATGTCTTGTAAGTTCCAATTGTAGCTCTCATTGATATAATTGGAACCTATACATACATTCACAATAACCCAAATATCCAAAACATTTGTGTAGCATAATTCAATTACTCTATTCAATGGATCAGCAAAGCATTGAAATACATGAATGTAAATTTAACATAACTCATATATACAAAAACGATATACTTTGTATATTAATATAAATAGGAGAGACTTTAAAACTAATAATAGTAGCTAATCTTGTAGAGATCTCCCCAATTTGACTTGTCCTTCCTTGTCACAAAGCACACTTCAATGTCAGCCTAATGCATGAATATGATGGCTCTCTTAGATTCAAGGAAACAACATGAGGGCGTGATCAGTTTCCAAAATTGAACCTTGATCTTGTAGATGGTAATAAATTTATAGGAGAGGGATGTTAATTTTAGGAATTCTAATCCATTTACCAATCTAGGCTTGAGATCCACTTAAGATAGGAGGATGAGTTCAAGGGATAAGAGGTGAAGTCTCCAAGGTAGAATATATAGGACTCAAAATTCTTATCTAACATAAATGGTTAAAACAACCCTTGGAAGCTTTTGGAAGAGGAAGCTTTGGGATTATTTTTAATTTTGATGAATTTCTAGAATCAAGGCACCCCCAACAAGGACCAAGCTATTGTTAACCATTATTGGTGCAGAAATGAGCAACCCATTACTAAAAACAAGCCTTTATAGGGGCAAGGCATGATGTGTCTTAAAAACACCGATTTGAAGCAGTTAGACACAGAACCTCAGTTATTTGGAAAGGTCATGCTTAAGGCTTTGTGTAAGGATTATGACAACATGTTCACAGATGATGATCAATTCAATTTGCAAGCTTATTGACTAGATCTAACAAAATGGCCTATAACAATGAGTTCAATAGTGTTTTGGACACTATGTTAAGGTGGAGAAAATATATCATTGGGCATGGAGTCATAGAAAGTGCAAATTAATTAATATTCACTAGAATACTCGCTGCAGTGACAAAGGCTAAGAGAAGGATAGTTGACATATCATTAAACAACCTTTCTATTGAGAATGGTAGGAGAAAATAACAAAGAATTTTAAAAACAGACCATCTGATAAGTGAATTATGTCTAGTTTATATAAGAAAACTGATACTTGAATGTTAAAGACAAAACATGAAAATGAAGCATGAATTCCACCTTTAGTACCTTCGTTCAAGTATAAAGAATAAACACATTTAATGAAAAAACATAGAAAGGCACATTCACCAAGAAACAAACTAGGACATATCAACACATGAATTCTCAGTTTTAAAATATTGCATTCTTATGATCACTAGACACCTACTATTAACAGGCATAAACATAATACATACACAAATTACAATTCATTCTCAAGTTTTGAACTGTATACATTATAGAAATGCTAGTCTTTATAGACTACTTACAAATTGTTCAACATCCAAAAATATTAGATCTCAGACCTCTTCATGATCTGATATTCACCCTACGATTGACATCAGCTAACGATTTATTTAACAAAGGTATTATAGACTCATGTGTTGGTGTGTGTTCTGTGTTATTGAAGCAACAGATTGATTAGATTTCCAATATACAGACAATAAAATGGAAAAGCAGCAGAGAAATACATTAAGAAAACACAAAGACACAAACAATTTTAATAAGTAGTTCACCCTATTCTCTAGGGCTACGTCTCCGGTCCAGCTTTCAATGGTGACCTTGTTTTATTGTGCCTTTAGTAGAGAGTTACAATGCAGGGACTCAATGTGAGTTCTCCTGAAGTAGGTTTTGCTTGGCAGGGTGGTTCTTAGATTCCCTAAGCCACTGGAGTACACAGACTCTTCTTCTTCCTACCAGCTCTGTGACCTTCTGGTCTACAGTAGCAAGAGCCCAATGCGATGCTCAGCCCAGACAGATCCCTCTATGGGGTGGCTTAAATCTCTCAAGCTCTCTAGTGCTCGATGCTGCCACTAATCAGCTTGGCCCTCTGTCTCTTCTTGCTTTTGCTTTATTGTCTACTTTCTCTGTGTATTCCATCCTCCTCTCGAGATTCTGGTCTTTCCTTGTCTCTCAGGCTGTTCTCCGACAGACTATATATTCTTTTCATTGTTCATGGCTTTTAGTTGTTCGAACTCATACCTGTTTGGTTCCTCTTCCACCTCTGTTGATTCACCTTCAACAACTACGCTTGGAGTTCCCTGTTCAGCATCAGCATGAATGCTCATGAAGTGGCCACATTTCGTCCTCTAAATAGCGCTAGCTTGCTTCATCGGTTCGTTTCTTCAGTTACGTCGTGGATGAAGTCTTCCTCCACTGTGGCGGTCAAATGGATTCCAAACCTTTACAAATCGCAGTGTATTCCTTCGTTGATTCTGCTTCCTCCATCGGGCTTGATCTCATTCGTCCGATCTGGGGCCTCCAGATCTGATGCCATACGCACGTCCCGCGCGGTTGACTTGCTCAACCAAAACACATGATCAAAGGCAGTTTTCTCTCACCTCTGCTTACCACGCATCGATCGATGTATTGGATCACTCTGCTTTCTCCAAAATCGTTTATCGTTTGAGGGCACCCCAATCAATACCGTCGGTTTCCAGAGTGCGGGTCCCGCCTTGTATGTTTAGCACTTTTTGCCTTTTTCTGCCTGCGGTTCTCCAGCTTGACATGCGTCCATATGCTCGGGCTTCCCCCATTTTGGCCGTGTTAATCGCACATCAAAAACCACCTCCTTTTCGCATTTCGGGGCTCCAAGGGCTACTTTGACCTCCTACATAGTCTCCATGGGCCTCGGTTAGCATGCTTTGATCGAGGTCCTTGTTGTTCCATGTTGGTTGCCATTGCCATTGGTTTAGGGTGTTTTTTATCATTATTTTGGAATTATTTAAATATTTGTCTGACTTGATGCGACCATGTCTCTTTGACAGTCTTTTATGGATCGAATTTGGATCACGGCCTTCACACTGAGAAAGCTTTTGGACCACCAAAAGTTGGTTTTCTTTCAAGTATCGACTAAGAGAGGATATTGTTTTCTCACATGTCCAATCTCAATCCACTTTGCACTGCTCGGCTTCGAACCTTTGAGTCCAATTCTAAGGTACTCAACATCTTCTCTGCGCATCGTCCTCACCTTCCTATCCTGTTAGGTAAATTTGACTCAAGATAGAGTCAAAGTTGACCAGGCTAAACAGTGATGGTTTTGGGGCACATGGTATTGTGCACCCATAGTATTCTACCCGTGGTATTACTAGTAGTGGAGCTTATAAAAAGCTGGAAGGACTTCATTGTAATGCAAGACCTAGAGGTAAGCGGCGAAGGCTCACTTGGATGGATTGGCCAGGGTTTTTGGCCAATGCTAATAAGATCTTATTAGGTTGGGCTTTTCCCTAAATTTGGGGTTTTCCTAGATAAACATTTGTGTTTATGTGTTTATGTGTTTATGGTTGTTGCTGGTTATTTCTTATATTTATTCATCTCAATAATTATTTATGTTATGTAGTAGAGCATACATAACATTAATAATTACTGAGAGGAATAAATATAAAAATAACTAGCAACAACCATAAACACATAAACACAAATGTTTATCCGAGAAAACCCCAAATCCGAGAAAAACCCCAACCTAATAAGATCTTATTAGCATTGGCCAAAACCATGACCAATCCAACCAAGTGAGCCTTCACTGCTCACCTCCAAGTCTTGCATTACAATGAAGTCCTTCCAGCCTTTTATAAGCTCCATTACATATAATACCATGGCAGAATACTATGGGTGCACAATACCATGTGCCCTAAAACCATCACTGTTTAGCCTAGTCAACTTTGACTCTATCCTGAGTCAAGTTTAGCTAACATGTCCAAGATTGTGTCTTCCTGCAATTCATTAAGATATTCAGGTAGCAGGTCATCAATAGAAGGCAATTGAATTTGCTCTTCAGGATCCTTAATCATTGAAGGCTCAAAAAATATCAAGAAATCTGCATTTACGACTAAGTAGATGTGCATGTAAGCTGGTAGATCAAGGCGAAAAGCATTTTCACCAATTTTCTCAAGTATCCTAAAAGGTCCATACTTGATAGGCTTTAGCGTTTTACCTTCACCTTGCATCTTGTCCTTGCTGATATACAACCAGACTTGGTCTCCAACTTGAAAACTATGCTCCATCCAATGCTTGTCATGCCTAGCCTTGTATTTGGCTTGGCTCTTTTCCAGTTGTTCATTTACTGCCTAGTGGATCTCCTAGATTTGTTCAATGAACCTAGTTGCCTTGTCCACATCACTGTGTCCATCAACCATGGTATCTTTACTAAAGACAAAATCCAAAGGTGACCTTGGAATGAAACCAAAACAGGTCTCAAAAGGAGATCTCTGTGTAGAAGAATGTTTGGCTCTATTGTAAGCATGCTGCACATAACACAAATGTTCATCCCAAAGCTTAGGATGTTTGCTACAATATCCCCTGAGTAACTGGATCATTGTCCTGTTAACTACTTCTGTTTGGCCATCGGTTTGTGGATGAAAAGTTGTGCTTTTCTTCAGTTGGGTGTCCATCAATTCCCACAGACTTGACCAAAATTTCCCCACAAATCGGATGTCTCGATTAGATACAATAAAAGTGGGTAATCCAAAATGAACCCATACATGTTCAAAGAACAATTTCGCAGTTTGTTTAATTGTAATCTATTTATTACAAGGTATCAAAATACACATTTTTCTAAACCTATCCACTACCACATATAGATAATCATGACCTTTCCTAAATTTAGGCAGTCTTCCAACAAAATCCCTTGGAACACTTTCCAAAGGGTGAGAAGGAACTGGTAAAGGAGTGTCCAAGCCTAGTTTTCTATTTCTAGGCTTGCTTTTAGCACACATAGTACACCCTCTTACATATCTAGAAACTGCTTCATTCATTTTCAGGCAATAACAAAATCTTTGCAGCTGTGAAACTACTTTACTTACCCCAAAGTGACTTGATATCAGAGAAGTGTGTGCCTCTCTAATTATCTTTTCTCTCTCTGTTTGTGGAATGCAAAGTTTCCCAAAATGATATAGGAGTTGGTCCTTCACATGATAGTCCAATTCTTCTACCTTTTTGCCTTGACTCAAAGTTGCATATACATCTTTAAAGTCCATATCCTGAGTATATTGTTCTATGTAACTTTCATGTAGCACAAAATTATGCATAAGTATCATAGATGCATTTATAATGGGTCTAGATAACATGTCTGTAACCTTTTTGTGTATGCCCTTTTTATATCTCATGACTAGATGAAACTGTTGTAGAAAACCCATCCATCTGTAATGTCTTGATTGTTGCATCTTAGTTTGGGAGTGTAGATATTGAAGTGGCTGATGATCAGTATGTATTACTGTCTCTTTGCCCATTAAGTAATGTTTCCACTTTTTCACACTCTGAACTAATACATACAATTCTTTATCATAGGTAGGATAGTTAACTACTGCAGGATTAAAAGTCTCAGAATGATAACATATGGGTTTACCGTGCTATGCCAACACTGCTCCCATGGCATAGTCACTGGAATTTGTTTGGATTTCAAACGGTCTTTGTAGATCTGGTAATGCTAATACAGGTGTTGTACTAATCTTTTTTTTCAAGGTGTTGAAGGCTTTCTAATGTTTGCCTCCCCACTGAAAAATCTTGTTCAATCTTGTCAAAGCATGTAAGGGAGCTACAATTGAGGGAAAATTAGAAATGAACTTCCTCCAATATTGTGCTGCTCCTAAGAAGCTTCTTACTTCTGTAGCAGACTTGGGTTTAGGCCAGTTTATAATGATTGCCACTGTAGAGGGATCTATTTTCAATTCACCACCCCCTATTATATGACCCAAATAATTTAGATATGTTTTTCCAAATTCATATTTTGAGAGTTTAACATAAAGTTTTTCTTTTTTCAAAACATCTAATGTCTGCTTCACATGCTTTAAGTGTTCTTCCCGCATTTTGCTAAAAATCAGAATGTCATCTAGATACACAATAACAAAATCATCAAGAAAAGGTTTGAGTACTTCATTCATTAATATCATGAAAGTAGCAGGAGCATTGGTCAAGCCAAAAGGCATAACCAACCACTCATACAATCCCTTCTTTGTTTTGAAAGCAGTCTTCCATGCATCTTGCTCTGCAACTCTGACCTGGTGGTATCCACTGTGTAAATCTAGCTTGGTGAAATAAACAGCTTCCTTCAATTGATCTAAAAAATCATCTATGTGAGGAAGGGGATAATGATTTTTGATTGTTATCTTATTTAGTGCTCGGTAGTTAATGCACATTCTCCACGAGCCATCTTTCTTTATCACCAAAACGATTGGTGACCCACATGGTGATGTGCTAGGCCTGATGAATCCCTTCTCAAGCAACTCTTGCGCCTGATTCTTGATTTCAACATTCTCTAAAGCAAGCAACTTGTACATCCTAATGTTAGGTAATGGAACATCTTGCTGCAAAATAATATCATGTACTATTTCCTTTTTGGGTGGCAAACCTTTAGGTTACTAAAATAGGACATCATACTCTGAAACAATGTTTTCTATATCAGCTTGTTGCTGAGCATTACAGCCCTCAAATACATTGGTTTTATCAAGTTTCTTTTCCTTTACAACCATTAGTAAGAATTGTTTGCATGAATTTATCATTCTTTTCATCTGCCCAAAATTTGTGACAGTATAATTATTCTTGAGCTTGTGAGCTCTTACAAAGTATTCAATTCCATATTTAACAAGTAGATACTTGTTCTCAGGTCTATAGAAAATAGCCTTTCTATCATACAAGTAAGGACTTCCTAAAACAATTCCACATATATCCAAAGGAATTGTGTCTAACTCAACCTCATCTACAAACGCTGACCCAAAAGAAAACTTGAGTTTGCACTGTCTAGTCACTTGTAGTTGTGCTTTATCATTCAACCATCCTAATGGGTATGGTTTCTTGTGAGGTGTAGTTGCTAACCCCAATTTCCTTTACAATTGCTTCAGAAATCAAATTTACTTGTGAGCACTATCAAACAAAGTATCAACCTTTTGATGCTTGGAAATAAACTCGAATATGGAAAAGCTCATGTCTTTTTCTCTCATGTTCTTCATCAATAATAGTTTGAGCAGAATTACTAGTAGATGCTTCAAAATTCTTACCTTTTATACCTGTGGCTGCAATGATTGTTTCATCTCCCAATTCTGACCCCAAATCTTTATGAATAGCTACACTAGTCTTCTTCTTCTTGCCCTTGGACTTCTTAGATCTCAGCCCTAGATAGAATCCAATAGCGCTCATCATCATGTTCCTCCTTTTTACAATGAGTGCATGGGGCTTTGCCTTTTTGTGCAATGTTAGCCTTCCTTACTTTCCACTTTTGCTTTCTTTTCTCCTTACTCTTGCTTACAGTGGGTTGGGATGGTCCCCCAACTTCTGGATTTCCATTCTTTCCTCTAGCTTCTAGATGAGTAGCTTGTACAGATACCTCATCTATATTAGTGGGATTAAACATGAGGATGGTATGCCTCATGTAGCTGTGTAGACCACCAATATACTTCAAAAGAGTCTCTGGCGAGTCTAATGCGATGCCCAACATCAATGCTCTCTTTATGAACTCTTGAGTATATCCTTGCACACTTTGCCCTTTCAACTGCCAAAGAGTTTGCCAACTCATCATGGCTTGTTGCATGTAGGCCAATGGATAGAATTTCTTCTTGATTGCAAAAAAAAATTCACTCGAGACAGAGATTGTCTTGCCATGTTTCTTCATATCAGCGTGGGTTCTGCCTTCCCACCAAACCAAGCCAATGTCTCCTAGGCGTAGGCTTGCCAGCTGAATTTTACTCTTATCTAAGTTGATGTTTTGCACCCTGCAATACACATCAATTTGTCTAATCCAATTGTCCAATTTTTCAGCATTTAACTCTCCATCATATATAGGAAAATCAAATTTAGCATCTAGCTTAATCAAAGATGCTTTCTTATTATGCACAGGGCTATTAGGAGGTGTGAGAAAGATTTCCTCTTTCCCTTTTCCTTTTGAGTGGTCATGGGAATGAGACTCGTCTGCTTCTTTATCTTGTTTGGAACCTCATGAATCTGCATCCTTGTGCTTTCTAAAGTCCCTATACATTTCTTCTACCATAGACTTTATAGCTAGGAAACACTCTATGAATTGAGGGTCTGGCCCCATAGAACCTTCCTCTGACATTGCCTTCTGAGAATAGACTCTCCTAATTTCAGGATTAGTTTCCACCAACTATCCTTCTCCTAATTTGAGCTTTGATCTTGTGAGCATTCACAGCTAAACCAACATAAGCTTCTCTAACCTTACAACCTAGAGTTCTGATACCACTTGATCTGATATTCACCCTATGAGTGACATCAACGAAAGATTTATTTAACAAAGGTATTATAGACTCATGTGTTGGTGTGCGTTCTGTGTTATTGAAGCAACAGATCGATAAGATTTCCAATACACAGACAATAAAATGGAAAGACGGCAGAGAAATACAGTAAGAAAACATAAAGACACAAACAATTTTAATAAGGAGTTCACCCTATACTCCAAGGCTACGTCTCCGGTCCAACTTTTAGTGGTGGCCTTATTTTATTGTGCCTTTAGTAGAGAGTTATAATGCAGGGACTCAATGTGAGTTCTCCTGAATCAAGTTTTGCTTGGCAGGGTGGTTCTTAGATTCCCCAAGCCACTGGAGTACACAGACTCTTCTTCTTCCTACCATCTCTGTGACCTTCTGGTCTACAGTGGCAAGAGCCCAATGTCATGCTCAGCTCAGACAGATCCCTCTATGGGATGGCTCAAATCTCTCAAGCTCTCTGGTGCTCGATGCTACTGCTGGTCAGCTCGGCCGTCTGTCTCTTCCTACTTTTGCTTTACTATCTTCTTTCTCTGTGTATTCCATCCTCCCCTCGGGATTCTGGTCTTTCCTCCTCTCTCGGGATGTTCTCCGACTGACTGTGCATTCTTTTCATTTTTCATGGCTTTTAGCTATTCGAACTCATACCTTTTCGGTTCCTCTTCTGCCTCTATCGATTCACCTTCTGCATCTGCGCTTGGAGTTCCCTGTTCGGCGTCAGCATGAATGCTTAGTAAGTGACCATGTGTCCTCCTCTAAACAGTGCCAGCCTACTTCGTCGGCTCATTTCTTTAGTTGCGTCGTGGATGAAGTCTTCCTCCACCATGGCAGTCAAACGGATTCCAAACCTTTATAAATCGCGGCATATTCCTTTGTCGATTCTGCTTCCTCCATTGGGCTTGATCTCATCCATCTGATCTGGGGCCTCCAGATCCGACACCATACGCACGTCCCGTGCGGTTGACTTTCTCGGCTAATAACGCGCGATCAACAATTGTTTTCTCTCACCTTTGCTTACCACACGCCGATCAATGTACGGGATCACTCCGCTTTCTCCAAAACCATTTACCATTTGAGGGCGCCCTGATCAATACCACTGGTTTCCAAAGTGCGGGTCCTGCCTTGTACGTTTAGCGCTTTTTGACTTTTTCCGCCCACAGTTCTCTGGCTCTCCATGCGTCTGTATGCTCGGGCTTCCCCCATTTTGGCCCTGTTAATCGCACATCAAAAACCACCTACTTTTCCCATTTTGGGGCTCTTAGGGCTACTTTGACCTCCTGCGCAATCTCCATGGACCTCGGTCAACGCGCTTTGACCAAGGTCCTTGTCGTTCCACGCTGGTTGCCATTGCCACTGGTTTAGGGTGTTTTTGATCATTGTTTTGGAATTCTTTAAAGGTTTGTCCGACCTGATGCAGTCGTGGTTCTTTAACAGTCTCTTATGGATCCAATTAGGATCACTTCATCTACTAAAAGATTACTAAATAAAAAATAAAAAAACAAGGATGATATAATATCTTATCCCCAAGTTGAATCTAGTGAGGTGGCCTTTAGCTGTTGACTTGGTGTTTTAATAGGAAAGAAAATTTCAAAAAATCTAGAAAAATAATCCTCAAATATACATTTAAATCTCTCTAACTATGATACTTGTTACAAAACTGAGAGAGATGTTTTTAAATTATCCCATTCCCTCTAAAAATGTCTTTTTCTTTTCAAAAATTCATTTCCATATGTTCATAATCAATGCCCAATGTTACTGACTTTTACAAGAAAAAACTGAGTAAAACAGTGTTGTCATTTGATTTGTCATCGCCATCTATCGATGATAATAAGCTATGCTACCAAATAATGACTTTGCCATTTATCATTGAATGAAAGGTTGTGTTCATCATTAATTTGGAAGCTCCGTAGTTTTAGCATATGGACCATATCATTGTCATTTGATTGGTCAACAAATCTCTTATTTTGTTTTTAAACCAATGCTGCCAAGTAGATTATGAGAGTTTTCAATTTTTTTTAAAGAAAATCTATTTCAAGTTCTTGAAGCTTTAATCTCTAATCTCAAGGTATGATAACAATGACGAGTGTTTCCATCTAATCTATCAAAAATTTTGTTTAAAATATTTGAATTATCTAGTCAACAC
The DNA here is from genome assembly GCA_000404065.3 of Pinus taeda. Taxonomy (NCBI): domain Eukaryota; kingdom Viridiplantae; phylum Streptophyta; class Pinopsida; order Pinales; family Pinaceae; genus Pinus; species Pinus taeda. Next base: position 175,218 of record APFE030088968.1, read on the forward strand.
ACCTAATTTTTTTGACAATCCAGTCGTCTTAGCCTTTATTTGACATTTTTGACATTTATTATAATTTTAGTTTGTAATATCATTAAACACACATATCATATATGTTAATTCCTTTGTCATGCTTTATCATGCCACTCAGAATAGTGTATGGTTTAAAAGAACGATGGAGAAAGATTGGATGCATTATGTGTATCCATAATCTTGGTTTTCATTTCACATGCAAGTCTCTTTAACATAATCTTATATTAAACAATAGAAGATGATGAAATTTGAGTGGAAGGTCGTGTCTTGCATGTGCCTTTTTTTTTTTACTGAACCATTATTTCAATTATCTTTCATCTTTGAAATCAAAAAAGTCTTTTTTTGTCAACTATTTTATAAATAACATTTGGGATGTTATTCCCTTATACTAAAAGTTCTTGAATCCTAAGTTGTTTATGCAAGAAAAATAAAATTTCTACTAACAAGTGTAGAAAAAGTTATCCCGGAGGAAAGAAGAGCTTAATAACTAATTATCAAAATAGTATAAGAGTTAGTTATCAAAATAATGTGCAAATAAACTACCTTTAAGAATTTTACATTACAATATTCATATGATCAAGTTCACAATCTAGTTATGACTTCACTTATAGTTCTCTATCCCATACTTAATTGTGGTAGAAACAACATTGTATATAAACTCTCACAATCTAGTTATGACTTCACCCATAGTTCTCTATCTCATACTTAATAGTGGTAGAAACAACACTGTATATAAACTCTCAAAACATGGAGTTGTTCCAGAAAAAGAAACCTATATTGTTTTAGTAATTCAATATGGATACTCTGTAAAATATAATCATGAAACATGCACTTAAACTATAGTATTTCAATGTTTATCCCTTGTTTTTGTATAAGGATGCACTTTCACATTTTATTAAAGGAATGGTGAATCTATTATTCTATACCACTTTTAGTTCCTTTAAAGTGGATATAGATGTCATGTTAGGTTTTTTAATATCAATTCTGTTTTTTAGTATAATCAACCAACTAAAATTAAAATAATTATAATAGTTAAAATATTTTAATGATGTGTCCTTAAATGAGAGAATTATGTATCAAAATGTGATACATAAATATATAAAGAATCAATGTAAATCTATTTTGATTTGGAATTACATGTATTTATGGTATTTCAATTAATCCTTGGATACATTACAACCCTCTAAAACGTCTCTTATATTAAAAATTTGTATATTAAAATGAATTTTCTGATTTCCAATTATTTTTCCTATTTGAATTTTGATAAGCTTAAATAACTATAATTTTTCCTTTTCCATATTTTTTTATTAACTGAAACTGCTCATCACATTTTATAGCAATTTTCAAATTTTCAATAATCATATTAAAAGAAACACTCTTACCTCAATTTTGTTTAGGAAAAAAAAATAGTTTTTTAAGTAAGCTTAATTCGTTTTCACCGCCACCATTGACTTTATACTCCATCCACTTTTAAATTAACTTTATACTCCATTCACTTTACTTTTTTCTTTAAAGGACTGCATAAAATATTAAAAATATTATAAATATACCATGGGAGATACTATCTAATTAAAAAACACTTCATTAAAAATTATTATTACATTATAGTCAATAATAATTATTTTTAAGAATAATTATCATTTAATATAAGTTATTTTCATTTAATTTGAAATTATTAATATAAATATGAATTTTTAGATTAATAAATTCTAGGGATTGATATTATAAATCTAAGGGGTTAATACTAGAAGTCCAAAGGATTATAAATCGAAGGGAATAATATTAACCCAAGGGATCATAAATCGATAAGATTATTACTAAAACCCACATGATTTATATTTCCTTGGGTTAATATTATTGATCACTTGGGTTTATAATATTAAACCCTTGGGTTTATAATATCAATCCCATCCGTTTACTAATGTAAGGGTTCATACTCCTAGGGTTTAATACTAAAACCCCAAGAGATTATAAACCAAAGGCAATAATATTAACCCAATGGATAATAAACCCAAGGGATTAATACTAAAAACAAAAGGAATTGTTAACCCAAGGGAATAATATTAAACCCTAGGGATTAATATTATAAACCCAAGATATATAAACCCTAATAAAAATATTATAAACCCTAAAAAAACATGGGATCAAGCAATAGTTTATTAATGACCTAACTGACAAGAATAAAGCATAATCCAAACAAATTCTTATCAAAGGTTGTAAAACCCAGAAGAAAAAAAGTGGAAGTGCTTAAGAGACCAAGAGACACTCAGTGACAGAAAGAAAACCAATTGGAACTAAAAAAATCAGAGAGCAAGACACAAAATACAATTTTTTTCATCTAATAGGGGCCATTGTAGGTGCATTGAGGGCACCGATTCTCTGCAATGTAGGTGCAGAGAGGCTAAGGTGAATTGCAATGCTCCATCTCCAAATCAGGGGTAGTGCTAATGCGGATCTGGCCAGTTTACGACACAAAATTAATCCAAGCTCAGAGAAAGATATTCCTAGGGTCAATCAAGAGCTGAGTGAGGAAATGAAGGTTTGTTCAAGAAGTGAAATAAGGGCTAAGGTCAAGGAAACCATGAAGGGAAAGAAATGCTCTGGAGCAGAGTCACCAATTTGTTATGGAATCTACGATTGTAGACAAAACTATCTTCCTTAGACCTAGTAGATTGGTCTAGAACAACTGAAAA